>NQII01006262.1:0-59607 GCA_002778355.1 Clitarchus hookeri | reverse complement strand
TGGAGACTGCTTCCTCCTCGTCTTTCTTCCGGCCATTGCGTTTCTGTCTGCATTCCTAACCGCGGAAACTGCCACTACGTTTCGGAAATGAACTCGTAAGTTCTCTGCACTTCTACTCGGTTTGTCTCGGAAATTTACACATGAAGTTTTGGCTCACGACTCGCCTTCTCGGGGAATGGCGCCACTTGGACTGGGGCTACCACTCGTTTCCGAGAATTTACCCATATTCTCGGCACTGTTCTCGTTACATGACTGTTTACTCCCGTTTCTGCTTCATCTATCTCGTCTCGCAGCTGAACCGCCGAACTACTCCCATCTCGGCTGGCGATAATTGCTCCCGAACAACTGACTGTGAACAACTGATTGTACATTACTGCCTGGGGCCGGTCCCGAACTCCGGCCTGTTGATATGACTGCCTCTCGCCTAACTGCGTTCTCTGTCTCGCTCACGGCTGAGGACAACTGAATGATCACAACTGCCCGACGACTGAATCCTGGCTCACGACAGAATGACTGGGCCGGCCCCGAACTCCGGCCCATTGGTGGGACAGCCTCTCGCGTAACTGCCTTCTCTGTCTCGCCCACGACTGCCGATGACAACTGCCCGACGATCACTGTCTGACTGACTGCGACTGAATGACCGCTCGCCTTGGCTGCTCTCGAATTTAACCCGTCTCTCGATATATTCAAATTGGCTGTCAGCGATTTGTGTCGACAGAAACAGGGACTTCCCCGGCGTAACTCGCACGTTTTTTTGTATAGGATTTTGGTCTCGTCAGCGACTCGCTCGCTCAAACTAGGGGAGGAGGGAGGGGTGCCGCAAGCATCTCGGGGGTTCCTGTAAATGTGTCTGCAGTATCTCGTCCAGGGGGTTACCCTGTTTCCTTCGCTGAGAGCTTATATCAGCTAATTTTCGGGACTTTCCCTTTTTCCTTCGGCTGCGGTTCATCCCCAAAGTTTTTTATACGGCGGGACTTCCCTGGGGGTCGATTCTCAGGGTGTGAATACAGCGCAATTCCTATCCTCTGTACCCGCCACGCGTCAATATTTATTGATGGCTATTGTCATTTACTGAAAACTGTGTTCATGTTTTATTTTGCTTTAAGTGACCTTTCCTCTGGTTCATGTTTGCGCAAGCAAGTAAGATGTGAAGGCAGCTGTTTCCACTGTCCGTCCCTTCCCACTTCGAACACCGGTTGCTGGGTTGGCCTCTTTGATTTCCATGCCCATGGGCAAGGAAGATCACCTCAAAATGAATGGCATGGAAATGACTGACAGACACCACAACTGTAACATCACATATGATGTGCCGGCCAAAAACAAGGCAGTGGAATGGCTGTTTACTTACGCCATTGCCAAATAGTAATATGTATGAAATAAACGAAGCCTGGTGCTTCACCTCATGATCCTGGATTTTCTCTTTCTCCCCCATCCAACTTCTGCTCTTCTGTAGACACCACAACATTTCTATTTCTCAATGGCCCTAGCAGAGACCGGCAGTAATGTTTCAAGATTTTACACAAAAAAAATAAAGGTGAAGGGAAGGAAATGGCATGTTAGAGGGAGGTCATTTGCATGTGGAGAAGAGGAAATAGACATTAGAGCATGGCTGGGCAAAAGATGTAGGAGCAGGGAATGAGGGAACCAACAGTAAGGTTTTTTATTTTGTGTGGGAGAGGAGGTTAGAGAGGTGGAAATTAATTTTTCAAGGTTATTTTTGCATTGTAGTTTTTTTATATTGATTCACTGTGCGTAAAATGGGAAAGTTGAGCAAATATATACGTGGCAAATAAGACAGATTTTGAATGAGAAAAATGGTAATTGTGGAGCGGGCTGACTATTTCTTTGCAAGTTAATTACTTTATATGTAAATGATCTGCCTATGTTAAGTTTTTAAAAAAGATCTCTTCATTGGAAGTTCAGAAAATATTTGTGTATAAAATTGCTAGTGCAATGTGTGGATTGCATACGGAGCACAACCAGGTACTGATCCGAGGAGGTCAAGGGGGTACTGATCCGAGGAGGTCAAGGGGGCTCTAATCTCCTTGGAACTTGATTTTACAATGAATAAAATGAAACAATTCTTGCAACCAAGTATATTATTAGCAGTGCAGTATTAATACATACACTTAGTGGAGTAACAGGACATTTTAAACAGTATTTAGACAAGTACGACATTTATATGTAGCATTACAACTTAATTCACACTGGTAAGCACGTGGTTTAAACAAAATGCATAGTGCTCCAACCTTCAATTACTCGCCCTCGATGGGGCTATAGAATCTGCCACTGATTGCATGCATGGGTGAGTGCCCACCAGCGGTTGAGAAAGGAACTGTTACTAAATACCAGTTGCCACCATCTCACCCATTGAGCTTGATGGGAAGAAGAGGTGGTGGGAGAATGAAGAAGCTCTAAAAATGAACCGTGCGAGAAGGCATCCTGGTTCAGTTTTCTCTGTCTCCTCCTTCCTACCTTTCACTCCTCGCCCATCCCTCAGACAGGAGCATTTTATTACAACACAGGCATGACTCCCACAGTTTTTATCTTATCGCAGCTCACATGCTAATCACTTTTATGTTGAAAGTTGCTATACACAGTATTTATAAATGTCATCAGTTAATAAAAATATACCCTGCATAGCTTATGCACCCCGTTTTTAACCCAAAATATTGGTAAGAAAAAGTGAGTATATGAAAGATGGTAGTTTTATCTCCCTTATAAAAATTGGAAAAATTATTGCAGTTTTCTAATTCTTGGGAAAAATCCCAGAAAAAAGACTCTTATAGAAAATATTTTTTAATAGTGGTGCAAGAAATATGTTTAGTTTTTATTATAAAAATCGGTATACTACCAGTTGAAACTGATTCGCTTGGTTCAAGCTGTTTTAATGGCCCAAAGTACTACAGTAACGGTAACTTTCAGAAGAGAAAGTAATGCACTACTATGTTTGTGGTATCCTGTAACAATACAAAATACCCCACATAAATAACAAAGGAACTGGAAATCAACTTGTCATTTTTAAGTCAGATATAAAATTCTCATAAACCAAAACATATAACTATTCATTGCATCATTTTTAATTATTTTTCACAAATTTCCTTTAGGATCTGTTTTAATATTATTGTAATACTTTTCCAAAGTCTGTTTGTATAGCCAGGTTCTTTAAGGGATAGAGGTCTTAATTAAATAAAAGAGTTAGTAATAATATTCTAATTTTATTAATAAACCATTAAAATAATACTTAACAAAGGCTATCACTTGCTATTTACAGCATAATTAATAGGGGTCGGCGCTCCATCGAGAACAATTTTCACACATCGCCCTGTGCCAAGAGGGGAGAGATCCACAAAGCTTGCACAACGTGGCCACTGATTACTCCAGGAGGGTGGAGGGGAGTGGTGGTGCTAGCCCTCTAGTAATGTAGCAGGTCCACCCAGGAGAACGTCCAGGGAGGGTGGGTCAACTGCCCCCCTCCACCAACATGGCGAGGAGGAATGGTCTCTTGGCGCACAGAAGGACCCCACTATAATATTATTATTATTTATAATAGCAAACCACCTTTTTTCTACCATAATTCAAATACAAACCTGCCAACACTCATAATTTGGGCTAAGGTTCATGAATTTATGGACAACCCTCACGCTTAATATTTCCTAACAAATTCTTAATACTACTATAAATATTTTGTTTTCATATGGTTTTGGAGAAAAGCAATGCTGAATTGGTAACTGGTACTGCTACAGCCAAAACAATATGCAAACTGAATGATGACCAGACCAAGTTGTTTACCAGTTTTGTGAGAAAGTCTGAATGTGACTGCATACTTGATAAATTTTCTTTCAAAGTGACCTTGTTACTTAAGCAGGAGCGGCATGTATTTTGTGTATTAGCCATACATCGTTTCCCAATGTAATTTTTTTAGTTGACAAATTTTTTTGAACCTTTTTATAGTAAGAAGAGGCAAGATTTTGACGTTGAAACACATTATTGTAACCACAGTTTTGTTCCTTCCGAGTTGAATACATCCCAGAAGATATAACAAATTCTGAAAGAATCAACACTAAAGGACTTTTTAATTGGCTAGGTGAGGGATACAGGGGCAGCTCAAAGTATAACAGATCAGCTGATTTTACGCTGGGTATTTAATCCATTTGTCACAATAACCTCGCAGTGTTAACTTGTTTAAATATGTACAGGCCATTTGCTTGAAAATATAAGTTTGTAGTGTATTTTTTCTATGTATCCACATTTTTCACAATGAAATTATCAACCGAAGTGAATGATCAGAACTCATCAGCACAAGTTGACTCAAAAACATAAACAAAGATGAGACTGTTGGTTAACCACTCTCCTGTGTAAGTTTACCACTACAATTATTTTGGGAACAGTAAAATAACAAAAACAAATAAATTTAAGAAAGATTTATTATCAACTTGACTTTTAAAAATTGTATGTAATTGTTGAATACGTAAATTTAAGTTTGTGGACGGAAAGTATATATGTATATATTTCCAACTAGGCCAACAGTTTTATTAATAGTTACAGTACTAATTCATCCAAAATGTTTTTGTATTAATACACATAATATTTATCTGCGTTTCCTCTTTATGCACTTACGTTGATCAGAACGTTAATCTAATGTATGAGAAATCTGAAGGGATCATTTTAACGAACTACTCAACTAAATGCCTCATGGTAAAATCACCAAGAAAATCCATTTTTAAAAAGATTGAAAGTACTGCAAACTGACTGACACTGATGTCTGTCCTTAAGAATGTCTGAACAATTGAAAGCTGCATTGTCATTATAACATATACCTGTCAATTAAGTGTTTAAACCTTGGAATAGCTTTAGCTACTTGTATTCTGACTCCTAGCCCAATTGATTTAATTTCTTTATAATCTTATTTGGTGTCTTTTTTTGTCCCTACAACAGCTATGCGTTTCATCACAACAGTTCTCCCCCCACCCCTTTTTTCCCTTTTCCAAGCATTAACTCTTATCATTAGCGCTGGACTGTTTCAATGTAGCAGCTGTGCATCTTAAAATGTTCCTAATCTAATTCACCACAAGTAGTTAAAGATTGTGAATTCAATGGCACCTTGAACACAAGTTTTGTATTACACACTGTGTGTATCAAATTTTTAATGAAATTGCGGCTATGAATATTTGATGACTGACATGACGTATTCCAAAGAGAAGTAGNGTGAATTCAATGGCACCTTGAACAAAAGTTTTGTATTACACACTGTGTGTATCAAATTTTTAATGAAATTGCGACTATGAATATTTGATGACTGACATTACGTATTCCAAAGAGAAGTAACTGTGATATTGATATAACAAAAATAAAAATACACTTAAAATTAATAAGATTTAATTTGAGATGAATATTTGAGCCCTTGAGTCACATTAACAAGAAAATATATTCTACACAGCAGCAGCAGGGGCCATGGTGGCCGAGCCGTTAGCCTGCTCGATTCCCACCAAGATGAACCGAACCGTGTTCAATCTCCGGCCGGGTCAATCCCAGATTTTCGCACGTGGGAATCGTGCCGGGCGATGCTGGTGGTCCGTGGGTTTTCTCTAGGATCTCCCATTTGCCCCACCCTTTCATTCCGGTGCTGCTCCATACTCACCTCAATCACCCTCATCGACTCTCAAGACCTCACTGTTAAGAGCCACCCAAATCTCTTCACTCACTTACTCACTATGCAATAGCACACTCTAAAATGTATATAAATTGTACAAGTTTTATATAATAATGCTGACACTTGAGTATGGTCCATTCGGAGTCNCACTGTTAAGAGCCACCCAAATCTCTTCACTCACTCACTCACTATGCAGTAGCACACTCTAAAATGTATATAAATTGTACAAGTTTTATATAATAATGCTGACACTTGAGTATGGTCCATTAGCACATGCAGTAATTACGAGAACTATTGTAGTATTTGCTAATTTTTTTGTCAACAGATATCAAATGCAAGCAGTTCCACAACTATTTCAGGAAAATATTTAAATTTATATGTAAAATATTTAGTTAAGTAAATGAGTGAAACATGTTTCTTGTAGGTATCTCCATTCTGTGAGGACATAAATGTTAGCGTTGTTAAAAGTTTAAACACGTGAAACACACAAAAACATGAAAGTGTTCTGGAAAAAGATAAATGGTCTATAATTTATAAACATATTTAATGTAATTACCAAATAAGTTAAAATATTTGAAAAACCAAAAGACATTATGGTAAAGCAAGTACCGTACTGTATTATAACTGCGGAGTATAATTTTTTGTTACACCACCATTTAAATATAGAATTGCAAAATTATTCAGTTAAGCAGAGTCCTAACCACAGGATNATAATTTTTTGTTACACCACCATTTAAATATAGAATTGCAAAATTATTCAGTTAAGCAGAGTCCTAACCACAGGATAGTTTCAAACATTTACATTCACTTTGAAAAACATGATATAGCACCCAAGCTCGACATTCCTTTGGAATTTGTTACTTTTCAATTCAGCTCTTTCAAAATTATTGGCATTGTAAATGTCAATTATGGTAATTATAATACTGAATGGCAGGCCATTATGAAATGGTTTGTCATTAATCACTGAAAATAATTAAATTGCCAGCAAGTGTAAACTCTGGTATGAGTCTGCGCCAGCCATGTCACCACTAGTGCTACTCTCTGTCTCATGTAACTTGCCAAGATTTTGACAGTTTGACCAAAGTAGCGCCAATGTTTACTTTTTGTTTATGTATCNTCTGTCTCATGTAACTTGCCAAGATTTTGACAGTTTGACCAAAGTAGCGCCAATGTTTACTTTTTGTTTATGTATCGTTTCGCCATCAGCTGGCGCGTCAAGTGGCAGCTATATATTTTATCAACACGCTGTCAGCCAATCCACTTGCCATTNTGTGTCTCATGTAACTTGCCAAGATTTTGACAGTTTGACCAAAGTAGCGCCAATGTTTACTTTTTGTTTATGTATCCTTTCGCCATCAGCTGGCGCGTCAAGTGCGTCGATATATAAAATAGTTGTGCGACAGTCGGTTAGGTGAACGGTAAGTACTGTGATGCTAAACAAATTTTAAGTGGCATCTGTCTAAAAAAAATCTGTAGGTTATAAAAGTAAAAATAGAAAACCATACAAAAAATATAATATTTTACTCTNACATCTGTCTAAAAAAAATCTGTAGGTTATAAAAGTAAAAATAGAAAACCATACAAAAAATATAATATTTTACTCTTTTTTAATTTATTACAAACAGCTAATTTAGGTTAACATTTGCGAGACGGTAATTGTGGTTATTATCACACTTTGGACGTTACAGCTAAGACTGGAAATAAAAGTAATTCGGGGGACTTGCTTGACAATGCACTTTCATTCGCCAACAAACTCATCAATGACTTTTGCAAAGCAGTCATTCTGCTATTACTGATACTAAATAGCTCGAGTTGAAAATATGTGGCATGGAATAACGTAATAATTGCTTAAAAACTATTCACGCGCGTCCCACTTTCATTTTATTTATACAGTATAGTAACAACACGAAAACAAGGAAATGGGTTTGAGGGAAGAAATGAATATGGCGTGTAATGGATGTAGGCGTAATAATTACCAGCTCAATAGAAATTACTAGTGATCAAAATCACTGTACACGGATATATAGTAAACTCCCAATTTTCCTGGGTAATGACTGGCTAAGGGTTCACGGATAACCAATATTCACGGTTAAAAAAATTTGGGTTGGGGGCGGGGTGTTTACTTTATGCCTACATATTGTACATACAGGNACGGATAACCAATATTCACGGTTAAAAAAATTTGGGTTGGGGGCGGGGTGTTTACTTTATGCCTACATATTGTACATACAGGCTATGTAAACAAATAATATAGTCACATACAATTCAATTTTTTGACAGCCAGTGTGTGGCAACATTATAAATTATATTAACATCATCACATAGACAAAATCCTGTATCAGCTGATGAATGAACGATTGCAAGGAAATTTCACGATCGCTATTTTGACAGCTGACATTTTCACAACAGACATCTGAGAAATATGCACGCAGGAAGAAGATTGTAAACAAAATGTCTATGTATTTTATTTTATATCGTTACAAAGCAGCTGTTATTAGTGTAACAAATTAAACTTCATTCTAGAATAATGTGAAGGTGTTTAAAGGAAATGAACACAGTATGCGATAGTTTAGCTTTGTTTGTCTCTTCTTCATAGGCCGTAGCTAGTGCTTGCTGCTAACATCACCACGTGCATACTTCAGATTATTTGAAGAGGCCACACATCTATCGCAGAGTATTTTTTTTTATATTTGTACATTAATTTGACGTAATATATTTTAAACCAGAGTTGTTTTGAGCCCGCACAAGATAAAAAATTTATTTATAAAAGGACGACACTTTTGCAGCACAACAGCGAAATAGGCGACCGTGCTGACATCTGTTGGCAAGTGTGCACGGCTTGCTTCGGAAATCACGCCCACATGGAATGACTCGTTTTTTCATATGTAAAATGCCAATATGGGAACGAATTCTCAGAGTTTTAAATATTCTTCAAGTTCTATAAATATTTTAACATAAAATATTTCCTTGTGAAGTGATTTTGATTGCTAGTAATTTGGAATTGGCCTGCAATCGCCAAGACTTTCTGAAGCCGGCTCGTCAATTTTTTTTGTCTTGACNATTGCTAGTAATTTGGAATTGGCCTGCAATCGCCAAGACTTTCTGAAGCCGGCTCGTCAATTTTTTTTGTCTTGACTCTCCTTCCACTTCAGCAACAAAGCAAAAATAAATGTAATTTATTTATTAAAACCACGCATTGTTTGCAATGGAATCATTTTTGCGGCAAATAATATGTATGTTTGTGATATTTTGTCATCCAGTCACACACTGTGCCACGGTTAATTTACAAAACAGCCTCTGCATGTAAGAACTACTGTAAATTACACAATCTCGCCTTTTTGACGAGCAGACGCCATTTTTAATTGTGAAATACTTTATTATTATAAATGAAAATGTGCTGTCTGACAATTTCCCTGAATTCCTTACACTTCCAAGTTTCACATATATTCACTGTTAAAAACGTGTGTAAATATAGAACCCAAATACTTTTAATATAAAAAAAATCAGTAGCGCATCACTTGACTGTAGCCTGGTAATTAACTGGCGGCAGCTGTTCAATATCTGACTTTGAACTCATAGCTCCATGGTTAAGCAGCCCCCAGTAAATCGGGAGTTTACCTTACAAGTTACTTTAAAAATTATAGAGAGCTCGCGGAAAAACCAAACCATTGGTATCTGTTCGGAAATTTGTTATTTTACATAAAAAAGCTTCTTTTCTCTGGCTGGTAGTGTTTCGGGAGTCTGCTAACAGGTGGCGTGGCACGGCGTGTTGTGAGCACAACGAGTTCCTCAACAAGTAGCAGCACGATGGCCTGCCTCTTGATCACNGTGGCGTGGCACGGCGTGTTGTGAGCACAACGAGTTCCTCAACAAGTAGCAGCACGATGGCCTGCCTCTTGATCACATCTTTGTAAAAGTTCACTTTCTCCTATTACTGGCTCAAAATGACACGAGCTTAAAATATATTTAGTCAAATTATTTTAAAAAGTAATTCAACAACACCCTGCGATATTTCTATAGGCTTTTGTAATTAATATCAAACACGTATGGACGGATGAATGGAGAGTGGAGATACGACGTAAAAAGAACTTCNGTAGGCTTTTGTAATTAATATCAAACACGTATGGACGGATGAATGGAGAGTGGAGATACGACGTAAAAAGAACTTCCAATGTTTTAAGTTGCTTTTCATTTGAATGTGCATTTCATTTTTAACACATATATATTACTACTTTTGCACGTAATATTAATTNTTAAGTTGCTTTTCATTTGAATGTGCATTTCATTTTTAACACATATATATTACTACTTTTGCACGTAATATTAATTCTTGTTCGTTAATGTATCAGCTGATAAAGGATTTTGTAAATGGCACATTGTTTCGTATACATCAAATTGCCACTCACTGACCGCCAAGATCTTGCCAAGTTGTACGAGACAGAGTACCAGACACTTCATTAAAAAGAAGGACATTGCAATTTCCTTAGCACCACAAATTACGTGTACTAGNTGAGACAGAGTACCAGACACTTCATTAAAAAGAAGGACATTGCAATTTCCTTAGCACCACAAATTACGTGTACTAGAAAAGCATAAATTAATTTTTTTTTAATTTTTATTTTAACAATAATGAAATTTATGGTTTAAACAAGTTGGTATCAATTCAAGCACATAATTTTCTAACATTTGAGTAATATTATAAAATAATGTACCCATTATCAGCTTGTTTAAAAACGGCAATCTGTCATTAAGTTTATTCAAAGGTTGCCCAACCTGATATCTTTATGTTTTTGTTGTCATTTCTAACAGTGACTTTATGGTTTTTACACTCAGTGTGATGATGTGGAAATGTATTGTGCGGTTGTATTAAATCTCAAAGCATACATATCACTTAAGTGTATGTTTTATTTTGTAATGGAAAGTGTAATATACGTAGAAGGAATCCATCCAATGATCACGTTTGTAAGAATTCTAATCATAACTTTTAATAGGTTATGGGGCCCAGAGCCACATGGTCGGAAATTGAGTTGGGAATTGAAAAAAAAAAAAAAAAAATTANAGGTTATGGGGCCCAGAGCCACATGGTCGGAAATTGAGTTGGGAATTGAAAAAAAAAAAAAAAAAGTTTTGAGAAAATGGAAATCACTATTGATGACTATACCAGGTATCATGTACGACTGTTCAATGGTACAAATTACAATAATTGGAATTACCAAATGGAAGTGTTGCTTGATGAGAAGAGCTTGTTGGAATATGTGGAACAGCCATTGGCAGAAAAATTGGCTGCATTTTCTCTTAGTACCAACGACACACCTGAAGTCATAACTAGGAAGGAATGGGAATGGGCAATAACGCAAAGGAATGCCAAGAAACGTAAAAGCCTTATAGTACAGAAAATAGCAGACACTCACTTTGAATACATTATAAAGTTTGAAAATTTCTCAGTGACGTTTTCGAAAATAAAAGTGTAGCCACACAACTTAAACTACTTATGAAGAAATTAATTTACATGAAGTTTACACCATCACAAGAAAGACTNAAAGTGTAGCCACACAACTTAAACTACTTATGAAGAAATTAATTTACATGAAGTTTACACCATCACAAGAAAGACTGGAAACTTTCATCCTGAGGTTCAATCGAGTCGTGCGAGAATTAAAAGAAGCAGGCTCAACCATGGAGGATAATGATCGTCATCTGTCACCTACAGCTCACAATGCCCACTGAGTATGATGCTNTAAGCAGGCTCAACCATGGAGGATAATGATCGTCATCTGTCACCTACAGCTCACAATGCCCACTGAGTATGATGCTGTAGTAACCACAACTGAAATTGTAAGGTCAGACCAACTAACTCTTTAATTTGTTAAAGGTCGACTGTTTGATGAAGAAACAAAGCGGAGAACAAGGAAGCAGATGATCAGCTAGGTTCCATGCTTGCTGTGCAGACAAAAGGAATACACAAAGGAAGGCACCAGGAACTAATTATCAAGGTAATCAAAGGGGAGACGAAAACTACAAGAGAAATGATTTGATCGTGCCAGGTAAAAAGCTAACTACTTTTCCATTTACCTGTCATAATTGTGTAGCTGTTGGACACAAATGAGCTGAATGTAAAAAAACCTCAGCAAGCCTAAAGAAACTTTGGTAAAGCACACATGGCTGACTCTGTGGGAACTGCAACCAGCAAGGAGGACAGTTCTGAAGGAAATGCACGTTACAGTTTCTTTACTCTACCAGACAATGCAAGCTGCTGAAACGGTGAGTACCAATTACTTGGTTATTTCAGTAGAAAAGGAATGATGGTTTTTAGAATCGGGGTGTAACGTTGTGGTTTTTCAGGTTTTTGTTAAGGTCTTTTGGTTTAGTATAATTTGGTTGTGGTGGCGAGTCATTAACACAATTTTCAGATTTAGATTTGGTGGATTATCATTTAAGCCGAGTGCAGTTTATATTTGGTCATTACACAAATTTTTTGGTGTAGAGGTCAGTTGGAGGTTTTTGTTCACTAGCCCTTAGAGGGTAGGAAGTATCACATTTTGTCGGTCACGTGAATTTAAAGAAAAGTATCCTGATTGGCTCTCATCCCACTATTGCTGGTTGTAGAGTAGTGTGGTGTGGACAGACAAAAGCCAATCAGAGCACAGGTAAGAACAGGGTGATGCTGAAGGTTGAGCCGAGTGCATTTCTCTTCCACAAATACCGCCACCACCGCCAAGAACGGACGCTTGTGTGCCGAGGGGTTGTAACCCCAGAAGAAAGGAAATAATGTAGTGAATGTGAAAGTTTACCATGCGTTAGTAGCACCAGTGGCTTACAATCTATAACTTTTTCAGACTAAACCAAATTATTTTCCACACATACATAGTCATTAGGGTGTAGGCATCCCCGTGTTTGCCTCCTTTGTAAATTTAGACGTGAGCAGTTCATCTGTAATTGCTGCAAAATGTTTTAAGTTACATCATCGATAATGGAAATTGAGTGGCATTTGTGTTTGTTTGAGAATATGAGTGGGTCAGTAAAAATGTAAACAGAATTTCTGCATTATAATTCAAAATAACTGTTTCTTAACTCCATCTGCACAAATCACTGAGCTAGCTGGTGCAACGTTATTATTCCCAGTCGGGCCATGGTTGGGAAATGTCATTCAAAAATAAGGTTAATGTTAGTGAACATAAAATAACTGAAGTGTTACAGGGGCAAGAGAACATCTAANAATGTCATTCAAAAATAAGGTTAATGTTAGTGAACATAAAATAACTGAAGTGTTACAGGGGCAAGAGAACATCTAATGTGTCTAGGAACAAAAGTGTTTAAAGTAAGAAAGTTGAAAGTGCCCATAAAAATAAAAGTGACAAAGAAAGATAGCTTCATACTAGCCAACACAAAAGGAGACACAAATATAAAAATGAATGTCGAAGGTAGCTGTAAACACGTCACATTGCATGATGCTCTAGTTGCACCACATCTTGAAACAAATNAAAAATGAATGTCGAAGGTAGCTGTAAACACGTCACATTGCATGATGCTCTAGTTGCACCACATCTTGAAACAAATTTACACTCTATAGCAAAACTGTATACAAATGGATACAAGGCTGTGTTTGGAAAAGGAGTAGGTAAGATTTATTATAGAGGAAGTGTAGCTGGAGTTAGCTATAGGAAAAAGAAACTGTATGAGCTGGACATGATAATCATGGAACCTGGGGAACCCAATAGAAACAAACCAGCATTCATTACTGAATCAAAAGACAGTACTCCACTGTGGCATAGTGCTGCGAAACGGCATTGCCGATGTGCACGACATCTTGAAAGCATTTGTCTGAAGTGCGTGTTCTTTCCATAGATCAGCACGTTGGACAAACATTTCATAGTTTTGCGGTAAAACGTGTGTTTTAAAAACACCCCAACCCAGTTCAAGTGCCAGGTAGGCGGGAACCTTAAATATTGGCAAGTCTCGCAAGACTACAGTCAACAATGAAAGGAGAGAAAACAAGTTTATTCTTTCATCTCGCACCACCCACTTGGCTCAGCCAAACAACTCAGCCTACTGGTGGAGCCATTTTATTTTTGCATTCCTCACAACTGTAAAAACTGAATTTCCATCTCCAATTCCACACCTGCATATGCATACGGTAATTACTTAAATATAGATAAACTGTAAATGTACGCCATCACCCCAAATTTCCACACAGGTAAAAAGAAAAAAATGATTTGCTTACAAATAACATAAATAAACAAAATTGGAATAATTCCCAGTAACTGGAATACTAATTGTTTGGTTGGTACCAAGCATGGTTCGAATAAAAGCCAAGCAGTTACACTTAACACAAAGGGTATAATTAAATTTCTAGATAACTCACAACTAGAATTTTTCGCCATAAACATACTCAAATTCTGATGCCTTGCTATCCTCATATACCCAACTGCTTTTTCCGGTGCACTCCTAAGTGATTGAGATGTAATACTTCATAAAAGGTAAAGTGATCAACTCCAATGAAAAAGAGCAAATATACACATACTGAGGAAAAATACAGTTTTTAAGTACAATAAGGTTAGTCCCATGCACTCATTTTTACTCTGACAACATCCTCATAAACTAGAAGTACCCGTAATAAGAATATCAACAAAGTGCTAACCGCCACAGTACCCAGGCGACATGCACTACAAAAAGTACCAATGTAAAGTAATACTTACTCACTGGCTTCATAGCAAACACATCACTTCCTCTGAAGTCAAAAATAAAATAATCCCATTCATTGGCATATCCAGCCAAAATCTTGACTTCTTCAGCAACTTCCACACTGGCATAGCAGCAACAGACACGACAGCTCACTGCCAATGATCGCAAATGTTCAGGAGCTTGAGGAAAATAATCCTTTGTATGTACACANAACAGACACGACAGCTCACTGCCAATGATCGCAAATGTTCAGGAGCTTGAGGAAAATAATCCTTTGTATGTACACACGTCAAAGCAATAATCTGAAACAAAAACAAGAAGTCACAAATGTTAACCTACACTACTTTCCTATGTAAATACGTATGCAAGAAAAGTTTACGAGTAACTCAAAAGACTTTTATAATAGGATTATGTGTGTTCAAAAAATGTCAGAGCAAAAGAAATTTTCAGCCAGATTTGATTGTGCTAAGTCAAGTAGTTAATGAGATACAGTTTATAAGAATTTTTGGTGTCAGTACTTTTACAAATTGTAGACGACTGATGCTAGGCCTCCTACTCAATGAATGTGGTACTAATAGTAGGTACTTCAGCAGGCAAGACTGAACTAAATCTACTTAACAGTACCAAAGGAATTGCTCATAACAGTAAACACTGCCAATATTAATAAAAATAACCACCTAATAAAAATTGTATGTGGCCTTCCCTTTATCTGCATACACAATGTGGTGGGGATTGGTTGAAAATACAAAATTTTGACATTTAAGTTTAAATTGTAGGTACTGTAATATGTTTTGACTGGACACATTAAGAAGTTATCAGTAAGTGTATTTTACATACAGTAAGACATGCCAGATGTAAAATTGGCTTTTAATTGTAATAGTAATTAATAATATGGCAACCATTTCAAAAATTAACTTATCCATTAAAAATTATGTATCTTAGGCTTTCTTAAACAGTACTATTGATACATTAACACAAGCCAATAGTAGCTATACATAAAAAAAAAAACTTTATGTTTCAGATTACATTATCTTACAAAATGGCACACAAAAGGTAGAAATGGATGAATTTAATGGTTACCTAGGTACTGGGCAGCTTACAAAGTTTGGCTGAAATAAGATTAATTGCTTAGTAGTATGTATGATATAGTATGATATACAGTACTAAATTAAAATATTCATAGTGATGCCATTTTAAAACTACATAACTGATCTATTAAAATCACGTATAGTTGGGATGTTCTACCATAGCATTAATATTTTTTATTAACATTTGGCAGGAATTGGTTGAGTAAATTGTTATGGAGATACAGGATAAAATCTTGATCTTACTTTAGGTGGTGGTACCTTTAAATACAGTGAACGAAAAATGGTGTGAATACCTTACTAGATGTTCATAATAGTTATAGCCTATATATCAAATAAAATATTGTTAATGGTTCAGCATAAATGGCTTACCACCTTAAACTATTCATATGGCTTCTATTTGAAAATCAGTAATATTATGCTAAATTTGGCAGTAATTGACTGACTGATTCCCAAGGTACGATGTAGAGCTTTATTTTTTACAACATGAANTACTAAAATTATGCTAAATTTGGCAGTAATTGACTGACTGATTCCCAAGGTACGATGTAGAGCTTTATTTTTTACAACATGAATCAGCATATTTAATTCTTACAATAGGTACTGTCAATACACCAAGTTTGGTTAGTGTTTGATAGCTATTGCATTTTAAACTGAAGTATTGTTACGTGCTTGCTGCTTTGTCCCACACGAGCGAGTGGAAAAGGCCAAAGTAGTGATATGATAGCGGGCAGCGAGTCACAAGGAATGTTTGGAAGGTCAATAATCCAACATGCGTGTATGTATCTTGTTATGGAAAGCTTGCTGCCATACTAAATATTTTGTGGCTCATGCACTCCTGAATTCCCACGTTTATCTGAAGAATGTTCTGCATTTTGACAAGAGTTTCTCTCACTGTGACTCTCGGGATACGGCGAACCTTCCAAGTCAAAGCCAGCGACTATAAAAGCATTTCGGCCTCTGAGCCGGGAGTTGAAGAGTTGACGAGTGTCTGGAGTTTGAGCGATAGACAATGAGCNGCGAACCTTCCAAGTCAAAGCCAGCGACTATAAAAGCATTTCGGCCTCTGAGCCGGGAGTTGAAGAGTTGACGAGTGTCTGGAGTTTGAGCGATAGACAATGAGCAAGAAGAGAAATTAATGGAGGGACACGTGACCAGAAGGAGGCAAATCTGCGACTGCGAGTATCGGTGCAGTAAAGGGGAACTGTTTTGTACATCCATCACATTGAACGTTAACAAGGAAAATGTCTGCAGAATTGGAAGCACTACAAGCATTGAGGGGCTGAGCGGCCAAGTGAACGCATGTGTAAATAACTTGAGAGAAGATGTAAATAGTGTAAATGAGACTGTAAATAGCCAGATAACTAATGTAGGTGATTTAGTTGACAGGAAAATAGAAGGTATTAGCGAGTTAGTGAACACGAGAATTGACAGTGTAAATGAAAAAGTGGACAGTATTCGTGAAAGGATGAACAGCATTGAGAATGAAATAAGTGCAATGAACAAACAATGGCAGGAATTTCTTCAGCAGAAGAGATCCGGTACCACCACATCGACAGCCGAGAAATGTGAAGAAACAGTGCAAGTTATAACCAATACAGAAACCTCAGAGGAGGGCCAGCAGATCTGCGGCATTGTTGTCATTCAGCCAGGAGTGGGGAAGGGGGTCTCAATTAAGCCTGCCCCTTACGATGGCCAGACTTCTTGGTGGGAGTACCAACACCAGTTTGAAATAGTCGCTACCCTGAATGGCTGGCCNAACAGACACGACAGCTCACTGCCAATGATCGCAAATGTTCAGGAGCTTGAGGAAAATAATCCTTTGTATGTACACATGTCAAAGCAATAATCTGAAACAAAAACAAGAAGTCACCAATGTCAACCTACACTACTTTCCTATGTAAATACGTATGCAAGAAAAGTTTACGAGGAACTCAAAAGACTTTTATAATAGGATTATGTGTGTTCAAAAAATGTCAGAGCAAAAGAAATTTTCAGCCAGATTTGATTGTGCTAAGTCAAGTAGTTAATGAGATACAGTTTATAAGAATTTTTGGTGTCAGTACTTTTACAAATTGTAGACGACTGATGCTAGGCCTCCTACTCAATGAATGTGGTACTAATAGTAGGTACTTCAGCAGGCAAGACTGAACTAAATCTACTTAACAGTACCAAAGGAATTGCTCATAACAGTAAACACTGCCAATATTAATAAAAATAACCACCTAATAAAAATTGTATGTGGCCTTCCCTTTATCTGCATACACAATGTGGTGGGGATTGGTTGAAAATACAAAATTTTGACATTTAAGTTTAAATTGTAGGTACTGTAATATGTTTTGACTGGACACATTAAGAAGTTATCAGTAAGTGTATTTTACATACAGTAAGACATGCCAGATGTAAAATTGGCTTTTAATTGTAATAGTAATTAATAATATGGCAACCATTTCAAAAATTAACTTATCCATTAAAAATTATGTACCTTAGGCTTTCTTAAACAGTACTATTGATACATTAACACAAGCCAATAGTAGCTATACATAAAAAAAAAAACTTTATGTTTCAGATTACGTTATCTTACAAAATGGCACACAAAAGGTAGAAATGGCTGAATTTAATGGTTACCTAGGTACTGGGCAGCTTACAAAGTTTGGCTGAAATAAGATTAATTGCTCAGTAGTATGTATGATATACAGTACTAAATTAAAATATTCATAGTGATGCCATTTTAAAACTACATAACTGATTTATTAAAATCACGTATAGTTGGGATGTTCTACCATAGCATTAATATTTTTTATTAACATTTGGCAGGAATTGGTTNTTATTAAAATCACGTATAGTTGGGATGTTCTACCATAGCATTAATATTTTTTATTAACATTTGGCAGGAATTGGTTGAGTAAATTGTTATGGAGATACAGGATAAAATCTTGATCTTACTTTAGGTGGTGGTACCTTTAAATACAGTGAACGAAAAATGGTGTGAATACCTTACTAGATGTTCATAATAGTTATAGCCTATATATCAAATAAAATATTNACAGTGAACGAAAAATGGTGTGAATACGTTACTAGATGTTCATAATAGTTATAGCCTATATATCAAATAAAATATTTTTAATGGTTCAGCATAAATGGCTTACCACCTTAAACTATTCATATGGCTTCTATTTGAAAATCAGTTTTTGACTTACTAAAATTATGCTAAATTTGGCAGTAATTGACTGACTGATTCCCAAGGTACGATGTAGAGCTTTATTTTTTACAACATGAATCAGCATATTTAATTCTTACAATAGGTACTGTCAATACACCAAGTTTGGTTAGTGTTTGATAGCTATTGCATTTTAAACTGAAGTATTGTTACGTGCTTGCTGCTTTGTCCCACACGAGCGAGTGGAAAAGGCCAAAGTAGTGATATGATAGCGGGCAGCGAGTCACAAGGAATGTTTGGAAGGTCAGGCAATCAATAATCCAGCATGCGTGTATGTATCTTGTTATGGAAAGCTTGCTGCCATACTAAATCTTTTGTGGCTCATGCACTCCTGAATTCCCACGTTTATCTGAAGAATGTTCTGCATTTTGACAAGAGTTTCTCTCACTGTGACTCTCGGGATACGGAGAACCTTCCAAGTCAAAGCCAGCGACTATAAAAGCATTTCGGCCTCTGAGCCGGGAGTTGAAGAGTTGACGAGTGTCTGGAGTTTGAGCGATAGACAATGAGCAAGAAGAGAAATTAATGGAGGGACACGTGACCAGCAGGAGGCAAATCTGCGACTGCGAGTATCGGTGCAGTAAAGGGGAACTGTTTTGTACATCCATCACATTGAACGTTAACAAGGAAAATGTCTGCAGAATTGGAAGCACTACAAGCATTGAGGGGCTGAGCGGCCAAGTGAACGCATGTGTAAATAACTTGAGAGAAGATGTAAATAGTGTAAATGAGACTGTAAATAGCCAGATAACTAATGTAGGTGATTTAGTTGACAGGAAAATAGAAGGTATTAGCGAATTAGTGAACACGAGAATTGACAGTGTAAATGAAAAAGTGGACAGTATTCGTGAAAGGATGAACAGCATTGAGAATGAAATAAGTGCAATGAACAAACAATGGCAGGAATTTCTTCAGCAGCAGAGATCCGGTACCACCACATCGACAGCCGAGAAATGTGAAGAAACAGTGCAAGTTATAACCAATACAGAAACCTCAGAGGAGAGCCAGCAGATCTGCGGCAATGTTGTCATTCAGCCAGGAGTGGGGAAGGGGGTCTCAATTAAGCCTGTCCCTTACGATGGCCAGACTTCTTGGTGGGAGTACCAACACCAGTTTGAAATAGTCGCTACCCTGAATGGCTGGCCNCCCCTTACGATGGCCAGACTTCTTGGTGGGAGTACCAACACCAGTTTGAAATAGTCGCTACCCTGAATGGCTGGCCAGCTGAGCAGTGGGCTTACGACCTCGCTGCTGTACCGAGAGGCCCCACACTGAGCATACTACAATCTCTGCCAGAGCGACATTGACTGGAGTACACCACACTGGTGTCTGCCTTGGAGTTATGTATCAGCGACCGGTACCTGCAGTACATGCCCAACATGCACAGCTGCAAAGCTGCACCCAGCGACCAGGGGACCCACTGCAGTAACTATAGCAAGACATTGTGCGACTGCCTCAACTATCTCTGGAACGGTGCTCAGAAGAGACGCGCGACATAAACGCAAATGGCTTCTTCATTGATGCCATCACTGACACAGAGGTACAGCAAGCAGTAAGTCTGGCTGCACCCCACATCATTCAGGATACCCTGGCCTGAGCATTAGAGGTGAGTCAGCAAGGCAGGGGTCTGCACCCCGACGTCCAGTACGTGCAGTGACGCTGAACAAAGACCACGAAGACATTGAAGGAGATGCAGACCATAAGGGACATCGCTTGCAGGGTTCGTGCTACAGAGCTGCTTTGCATCAACACGGCATGATTTGTCTTCCCCAATTAGCTGCCCAGTAGTCTGTTGTCAATCCACTGTGCTGCCAGCTTCCAGTGAAATTCTTATTACATGCAGACGTTTNTTAGCTGCCCAGTAGTCTGTTGTCAATCCACTGTGCTGCCAGCTTCCAGTGAAATTCTTATTACATGCAGACGTTTAGGTCTAATTGAGCCAGCAGAGAGGGTTAGCGTCCTACCCGGTAAAGTTGCAGTAGCATGAACTTTGGTCTCCTATAAATATGACAATTTTCCAGTTAGAATGATACATTTTTCTGGTAGTACCATTCATCTTGAGGAGGCCNGTCAATCCACTGTGCTGCCAGCTTCCAGTGAAATTCTTATTACATGCAGACGTTTGGGTCTAATTGAGCCAGCAGAGAGGGTTAGCGTCCTACCTGGTAAAGTTGCAGTAGCATGAACTTTGGTCTCCTATAAATATGACAATTTTCCAGTTAGAATGATACATTTTTCTGGTAGTACCATTCATCTTGAGGAGGCCGTGATAGGTTTAGGCAAGCAGATCACACAGGTACCTCCAAGTTCTCTAGAAGAATCTACAGTAAAAAAAATACAATGCCCTTTACCAGAAGTACTAGAGGAACTGCTAGTAAGAAGTGGCGACAGGAGAAGGCTCTCTGAATTACTGCAGAGAAATAGGGATGCCTTCTCGTGTGGACCAAACGACCTTGGAAGGACCAATATGACCTGCCACCACATAGATACAGGAGATGCCAGGTCCATAAAGCAGCCACCAAGATGACAGCCACTAGTTTCGCACGAAGCAGGTGAGGGAATTCTGAAGGAAATGAAGGATCTAGATGTGATAGAATCATCAGTNAGCCACTAGTTTCGCACGAAGCAGGTGAGGGAATTCTGAAGGAAATGAAGGATCTAGATGTGATAGAATCATCAGTTAGTCCATGGTCATCCCCCACTGTTCTTGTTAAGAAGAAAGATAACTCTGAGGTTTCGTGTAGATTATCGCCAGCTTAATAATGTGACCAAGAAAGACTCTTATACATTTCCAAGAATAGATGACATGCTGAACAGCCTAACAAGAATGGTTTTCTACTTTGGACATGAATAGCGGGTACTAGGAGTGCGAGGTGGCTCCAGGGGACCCAGAAAAGAATGCATTTTGGTACAAGGGAAAGGAACCTGGCAGTTCAAAGTTATGCCTTTTGGGCTGTGTATTGGCCCTGCCACCTTCGAACGCCTGATGGAAATAGTTCTGCCATTAGATATCTGTGAAGTTTATCTACACGACATTGTTACGACAGGAGTACCTATCACGCTTAGACTCTGTATTCCAGAAAGTAGCCACAGCCAACTTGAAACTAGTTCCAAAGAAGTGCCACCTTTTCCAAAAGAAAATAAATTTCTTGGGAAATGTAGTGTCGGCCCATGTAATTGGGATAGACCCCAAAAAAACCAAAGCAATAAGAAATTGGCCGACACCAAATGACAAAACTGAAATGCAGAGTTTTTCTGGCATTATGTGCATATTACAGTTGATTTTTACCTGGGATCGTGACGATCGCCAAGCCACTACATGAACTGACTAAAATGAGAAGGAAATTTCATTGGACCAGTGAGTGTAAAGATGCTTTTTTTTANCCAAGCCACTACATGAACTGACTAAAATGAGAAGGAAATTTCATTGGACCAGTGAGTGTAAAGATGCTTTTTTTTAGTAAGCTAAAGCAAATTCTGATATCTCCACCAGTCCTAGGTTTCCCGAAAAGTGAGGGCATGTTCATTTTGGACACTGATGCTAGTGATGTAAGCATTGGAACTGTGTTATCTCAGGTTTAGGATGGGAGGGAAAGATCACTAGAATTCTTCAGTAAGGTATTGCATAAGCCTGAGAAATTACTGTGTTACAAGCAGGGAACTATTGGCCATGGTGAAGGCAATTTCACACTTCCACCCCTAACTTTATGCCAGACATTTTATTCTAAGAACCGACCATGCTTCACTACGCTGGCTACTAAATTTCAAGAACCCCGAAGGTCAATTTGCCTGGTGGATACAGCATCTTCAAGAATATGACTTTGAAATACAGCATACATCTGGAAACCTTCACAGCAATGCAGATGCAATTTCTAGGTGGCCGTGTCAGCCATTCTGTTATCATTCCAAACGCCGCAACGAAAAGGGTGGTGAATCGTTGAACGTACGAATGACAAGAATTCAAGATTCTTTATTTTGTGATTGGTCAACTACCTGGAGTGATGAGGGTATTAGGAAAGATCAGCTGAATGATCTCATTTTGCAATCATTACCAAAATGGAAAGCAGCTGGCTCTCGGCCAAAATGGGAAGAGATATCTAGGCTGAGCGCAGCAGTCAAAGCATATTGGGCACAATGGAATTCCCTTGTACTGAAGAATGGTGTACTTTACAGAAACTGGGAAAGTAATTTTACAGTAATTTACAGTTGGTCCTGCCAGAATGCAGGATTCCAGAAGTCTTACAGGAACTGCATAATGCAGTCAGTGGACTCTTTGGTGTTAATAAGACCCTTGACGGAGTTAGACTGAGATTCTACTGGCTTCATTGTCGAGAGGATGACAAGATGTTGTGCCGAATGTGCGACACCTGCACTGCGAGGAANTGAAGAATGGTGTACTTTACAGAAACTGGGAAAGTAATTTTACAGTAATTTACAGTTGGTCCTGCCAGAATGCAGGGTTCCAGAAGTCTTACAGGAACTGCATAATGCAGTCAGTGGACTCTTTGGTGTTAATAAGACCCTTGACGGAGTTAGACCGAGATTCTACTGGCTTCATTGTCGAGAGGATGACAAGATGTTGTGCCGAATGTGCGACACCTGCACTGCGAGGAANTGAGATTCTACTGGCTTCATTGTCGAGAGGATGACAAGATGTTGTGCCGAATGTGCGACACCTGCACTGCGAGGAAGGGCCCAAGGACCAGGAGACAAGGTCACTTCCAGAGATACAATGTTGGAGTACCATTTGGTAGGATGGCAGTAGATATTCTGGGCCCTTTGCTTGTCACAGAGAAAGGCAATCGATATCTCCTGATGGCCAAAGATTACTTTACTGAGTGGTCTGAGGTTATTCTCCTCCCAAACCACGAAGCACGTACTGTGGTCGATGCACTCGTAGAACACGTCTTCTCGAGGTTTGTGGTGCCACTAGAACTCCATTCTGATCAGGGAAGAAACTTTGAAGCTGTGGTGTTAACAAAGATTCTGGGGATGAAATGGTCGAGAGGCTTTAACGCACTCATAAGCAGTACCTGTCAATCTTTGTGGCAGACAAACAAAAGTTCGGAGATTCAAAAGTGCCATTGTTTCCTCTTGCTTACCGCTCAGCATTTCATGAGTCCACAAGTGTAACACCATCAAGGATGGTGTTTGGAAGAGAGCTATACCTCCCTAGTGACCTACTGTTTGACCGACCAACAAAATGAGAAGCTGCGGCCCCTGATAATACCAGCGAATTACTAACAGACTTGTTGGCATTTATGATTTTGCTCGACAGCACCTCAGGATAAATAGTGACAGGATGAAGATACTGTACGATAGGAGAATGTCAATAAAGACAACTGGTATGGCTGTACAACCCACAGAGGCGAAAAGGGTACTGCCGGAAGCTACAGGAATGTTGGGAATGCCCCTACAGAATTCTGAATAAGTTAAGTGATGTGGTCTTTCGCATTTATCGTCATGGCTCTCGGGAAAGCTGAAGGTTGTCCACATCAACCAACTGGCACTCTACAAAGGTTCGGATGTTGCACAGTCTGTTCGGGACCAACAGAATTGAGGAGGGAGCAGTGTTGCGTGCTGCTTTGTCCCACGTGAGCGAGTGGAAAAGGACAAAGTAGTGATATGATAGCGGGCGGCGAGAGACAAGGGATGTTTGAAAGGTCAGGGAATCAATAATCCAATACGCATGTATCTTACGGAAAACTTGCCGCCATGATAAATCTTTTGTGGCTCGCACACTCCTGACCTTCAGATGATTGAATTTCTGCATTTATCATAAGAATGTTTTGGATTAATGACAGAGTTTCTCTGACTGTGACTCGGGGTACGGCAAACCTTCCAGATTAAGGCCAGCAACTATGTAAGGGTGTTGGGCCTCCGAGTCAGGAGTTGAAGAGTTGAGTGTCTAGAGTTTGAGTGATAGATGACTAGCAAGAAGAGAAACGTGTGGCGAGACACGTGACCAGCGAGAGGAAGATCTGTGACTGCGAGCATCGGTGCAGTGAGGGGTGCGACTGGCAGGCTGGACTATTGGACTGGATGCGTTAGTGAAAGACATTACAAATGTTGGCAACAGACTGAACATGTGTTGATGATGAGTTATAACTAGTGATGTCAAATTCTATTCCTCAATTCCTCGATACCCTAGATTCTTGAAGAATTGTGGAATCGAGAATCGGAAGACCAAGAATCAAAGCATTAAAAACCAATTACTACAAACAGATAACCTATCACCTCNTCGAGAATCGGAAGACCAAGAATCAAAGCATTAAAAACCAATTACTACAAACAGATAACCTATCACCTCTCCAAAAGTTTAAAATTACTTGATTTATGCCAATAATTGAATCACTCTTAGAAAATAATTTTGTGCGTGAAAAAATTAAATGCGGAAATAATCTGAAAATAAAACTATGCTGGCCGTGTTCGAATTCACCACTTAATATATTAGTATTTAAAAGCTTCAGTTCGGTCGCCGTCGACAATCGCTTATTTAAAGGTGGTCGCAATTTGTTAGTTTAGTATTTTAGCAAGTTTTGTTACATAATAAAAATTAAATAAATACTAATGTACCAAGTATGTCATTATTTTGTCGACTACAGTAAACTAAAAGTGCTAATTCGAACACGGCCTTACTTTTTGCGTGACCTATACTTTACTCGCTCAAATAAAAAAGTGCTTAAAAACCTACCACATAGCAGATGATTACAACGTTTCTACAGCAAAGGACTTATATAAAGAAAATAGCACTTTATTAATTTGCATGCAACAGAAACTAACTTTTATTCCACTCATGGAATATTCACATTTGCACTGTGCCTTCTTGTGGCTTTGATATGACGTTTCTTCATTCCCAACGTCGTAAATTGTGTGCGCACACTTCACTGTTTACGTTATGACTTGGTAAGGAACGAGAAGAAATTATATTTGTACAGTTATATTTCCGAGAAAAAAAGTGTTACCGTAAAAGGAAACTAAGTTTCTCGACATCTTACGGCTTTGGAACGACCATCTGGCATCTGCCATGATTGTTAATTAGTCTACTTGCACCGTTGTCTTAATATGGCGGCAGCACTGATAGTATAGAAGCAAACAAACCACGCCATCCAAAAAACAAAACGCATGCGTTTGATTATAACAAGAAAAATATTTCCATACGATTGTTTTAAAAAATTTGCAATGTAATTTATCTGTCTTCGAAATAAAATGTTTGCGAAATGCCTTTATATGTAGAGGCAATAATGGAGATTTTCTTTATTTACCAATGATCTAGTCCCAACCTCGTCCTTTTCCCGTGGGAAAATTTATTTTCAGTCCCGCCCGAAATTTTCCTTGCTCAAATCTCCAATCCCGCCCCGCTCTGTTTAGTTTATGGTAAACACCAGCCTGTTGTAGTACTATGAATCTACGTCCTACAGTTATTGTGCCTATCAGTTGCATGTGACGAAAAGATTTGTTTTGTTGTAAAACGTAATTTGTTTTTACTGTGATATTCTTGGAAACTTTTTAATAATTTAATGCGTTTGTGAACATTTATCATGGCAAGTGAGGTTTGGAATTATTTTAGAATAAACTGCATGGACAAAAGTTTTGCGGTATGCAATATATGTTATAAAAAAATATCCAGAGGTGGTAAGAGTAGTATTACAAGCAACCTGCGAAAACATCTCGAGTCGCAGCATTCTGCCTACCTGGTGAAAAAACAAAAAATTTATGTGAAACCAACAGAAGATGGCCCTTCAACATCTGGACTTTCATCATTGAATGTAAATTTAAATACTGCAACTTTGGTTTCATATCCTAAAGAGGACACATCATTCTCAAATCGAGGGACAGATTATGATGAAGATTTAAAAACTAAACCCATGTATGTGCGTTCATCTCAACAAACTCTCACATCCATGTTTGAGAGACAAACACTTTTTAAACACGGTGATCACCGTGCGAAGGACATAACTTTGCAAATTGGAAAAATGATTTGCTGGGACTTACAGCCTTTTTCCACTGTGGAGGACAGAGGTTTCAGAGCTCTGGTGAAACATTGCAGCCACAGTACACTATTCCATCAAGGAATTACTTTGCAACAAAAGTGATTCCAGAAATGTACAACGAAACAAAAGCCAAGGTGGAAAGTTTACTACAAGATGCAGACTATGTAAGCTTCACAACTGATATGCGGACTTCATCATGTAATGATGACGACATGCGTCTAACAGCTCACTTTGCAGACAACAGTTACTGTTTACATCACTTAACTCTTGAGGTTGTACCCTTCCCAGAAATCGGTCATACCGCTGACAACATATCAACCTTTATGACCACAGTTATTAGGTAATGGCACTTAAGTGACAAGGTCGTGGCTGTGTTAAGAGACAACGCAAGAAATTTGACACTCGGTCTAGAAAAGACAGGTTTCGGCCATTTACCTTGTCTGGCCCATACACTGCAGCTTGTAGTTAAAGATGGCCTCCTCAATGCCAAACTTGTGACTAATCTTGTCGCTGTGTGCAGCCGCATAGTAAGAAGTTTCAAGCATTAATTGCAAGCTTGCAAAGTTTTAAAGAAAGCCCAAACTTTAGTGGGATGTAAGGCCCATCGACTTGTACAAGACGAACCTACGTGATGGAATTCAACCCTGCACATGATAGACAGACTTATCGAGCAAAAGCAGGCAGTGGTACTTGCTTCGTCAGATCTAAAACTGTCAACCCAACTTTCTTCTTCACAGTGGGAACTAATGAAGCACATATCAGAAATTCTTCAACTATTCGATAAAGCTACATTCATTGTCAGCTCAAGTAATGTGTGCATTTCTGAAGTAATTCCGATAATAAACAGCATAATTCAACAGTTGCAAGTGCCACCGCCAGCTGGTTTCGGCTTACAAGGCATGGTAAATGATTTACTAGCATCCCTGAAGATGCGCTGTGGGCAAGTGGAAGAAATCTGGCTTTACACAGCTGCTACTCTACTAGATCCCCGTTTTAAGGGCAAGGTTTTCTCAGACAGAAGTTTTCTAGACACTGCAATTTCTCTGCAGCAAGAAGCATCGAGATTGAGAATCGAGAAAAAGTGGAATCGTTACATCACTAGTTATAACCAAACAGACACATTAAGAAGGACGTTAATGAGAGTTGAAATAGACATTAAATATTGTGCTCGCTGAGAAATTAAAAAAGAGTAATAGCGGAGATAGATTTTTATGGTGGCCGTATTTAAAAGAAAAGTTTGAAAAACAATATAATATTTGTTTAGCATGGCTTGCTATAACACTTCTTGTACGCCAAATTTGGTGGGAATCAGTTGAGTGATTCCTGACACACAGTCAAACCCTGCATAACAGAAATAAAGGGGAGAGGGCAGCTTTGCAGGAGTTAAGATTAATCCACAGATGATGACAATAACTCATTTAAACAATTTTGAAAAATAAGAAATACTATATTGTTAATTTTACAAGAAAACTGATTCCCGTAGCATTCACTTGATAGGCTAGCTTAAAATTCAAATACAGCAGAATTTACTGAATCCTTAGAAGTACTAATACACAAAATTGCAATAAAAAACATTTTAAGAAGCTCATGATTGTTAATGTGCAGCAATATCCACAATCTTTTAATAAACAGAATAGCTGCCAGCACAACCTAAGACTTTGTTCTATGAATCTACAGCAACCTAAAACAACAGTCATTTCTTTGTTTTGTATTTCTACAATACATAGGTTTGCTTCTTTGGATTTTACAGCTGACATTTCAATTGAATAATTTTCTGCCCCAATTTTAAAAATCACAGTACCACATCTAAGCTGCTTTTGTGACAGTGATTGTTGTCTACACTTTAATATCGGAAAAATAATTTATGAAGACAAGCCAAAACCTAATGAGGATGATGTTTACACAGATTCAGAATCTGAGAATGAAGCTGGACCTAGTTCTGCTGCAGTAAAAGCATTTAACACTGGTGATTACATCCTCGTCAAATTGTTTTCTAGAAATACAGAATATAGATATGTGAGCGTTATTGACATGATTGATGAAGAAGATGGCGAAATCCGTGTCACATTCCTAAAGCTCTGTGATAATAAAGGCCAAACATTTAGATTTGATCAAAACGATGTGGCACATGTTACAATGGACCAGGTGATACAGAAACTCCCTAATCCAAATATAGTTTTAAAAGGGCATAGAATGTTCTACAAATTTGATTCACCTGTAAATGTTTTTGAAAAACAATAAGACCAAGTTCTTGATATTATTTTCTTTACCTACTTATGCTATATTTTGAAGTAATAACTAATTATAATGAGACTGATTCTGTAGCTTAAGACTCAAAGTACTTAAATATTCTTTGTACCTATGTGATTTAATTGATACTAATTAATATTAAGATTTCAGAGTTGCAATTTGAGTAAGTAGAATATTATAAAAGAATGTTAATTTTATTTGTATCGTTATTGTTCAATTACTTAATTCCTAAGCTCCAAAGTTTCTATAATAATAAAACAGATTTAATTTTGGTACTGAAATAGTATTTTTCATTTATATACACAGTCCCCTGCCATAGGCAACAGTCCCCTGTATCGATTTTTTAGAAAATGCTCAATATTTTCTAAAATAATAGAAATATTTTTGGTTCATCTGCTGTTTATTGTTAAATAAGTGGTTATGTATTCGCTGAATAAGATTTATTTGATATATAAGAAAAAAAGTTGCCTAGACAGATTTCTTAGTACTGTTGCCCAGTTTACATAGAAATGCTACAATCAAGAATCAAGAGTAAAATATAGCAGCATAAAATAGAACATGCACTTCCTTACGAAGCATGCTGCCCGCTCGCCATAAGCCCAAAAGAAGGATAGAAAATTTTTTATATTTACTGAATAGTGCATTCTATGCTGGTCAATCAAAATTCGGCATTTTCAACAATGCAAGTTAGTGTAAAATTAATATGTACGACAAGAAAATGACTGCTAATTGACTGCAAGGTACATTTCCGATTTAAGTTTCTTTTAATCCAACATTTGTGCACGTTGTAATGACGCAGTATTCTTAATTTTCGGGACACGTGTTTCAATTTCATTCGTTNACACGTGTTTCCAAGCTTTGTAATATTTTTATCGTATTCAAAATTAAAGCCGTGGTGGTTCGTCGTTTCCCGTGATAGTTTGTTTATCGGGCAGACGTTTGCTGTTTACGTTTATCACAGGAGTCCGGTTGTCGTTTCATTTTCAAAGCCGTAGTTTTCAGTTTTTGTAAAGCGTCAGCATTATTTACCTTTTTTCAGAATGCGTCAACAAGAGTTGTTGTACAAGGAGTTTGTTTATCTGCATGTTGACGGAGCAGTTTTAGTCCTGCAACAAAGTTTCGTTAACGTGTCAGTTTTGATAACGTGTGGAGAGCGTGCGTGGCCAGGCCCTTATCAATGAAGAGGGAGGGGGGGGGTGATAGGCAGCACAAAGACGCGTGTGCCTGTCGCCCTTCACTTCAGGTCAAGCAGTGCTTCAGGTCAGTCGTCCTTGAGGGCAGGTCAGCGGCGAGGGCAGTTGGAGGGCAGTCGCCCTCGAGTTCAGTCGTCTTACAATGCCCGCCTAGGCCGCGTCGGGCATGACGAGAACCCCCACATCGGCAACTAGACTTTGCTATTTTATTTCTCCGCCGGTGTGGGAGGTGTACGCATTTATTATTTCTTCGGGACAGTTTTTAAGAACATAATAATTAAGTAAACATCTGAGGCTCCGTTCCAACCATGTCTAATTTTCTGTGAACGTTTCGTATTCTGCATACTATGAACTTTGGCTGTGAAATGTGTCAATTCAAGAATAAATAAAAGTATATAACTACTCTGGAACTTGAACTTATTTCTTAATTAATTGGCGTCCATTTTACTGAGTCTCGTGTTCCACCTCTGAGNTACTCTGGAACTTGAACTTATTTCTTAATTAATTGGCGTCCATTTTACTGAGTCTCGTGTTCCACCTCTGAGCTAGCAGTGGCAACTTAACATATAGCAGTGTAACTGTAGCGCCCAACGTTACATCGTGCCGCGTAGTGTTTAGTGAAAAGTACCCACGTAATGACATGATTTTTTACTAATTTTGTATTTCAAGCTATTACTAGTTTTGTGCAAATCTTATGCTAATTATAAAATATGACAAAATTAAAGGTAACAAACATAGCATACATTTTTAAAAGAAAAAATAAAAAATACAAACAATCACATTACATTTCTTTTTTACATTTAAATAACAGCGTATTTATTATATCAGGTTAGCCAGTATCAATTCGCAAATATCCGTAAACATGGAGGCTCTGCTTGTTTCTGATTGGTAGCGTAAGAATTTTCTTACTGTGATTGTAGACAATACTTTCTCAGGCTCGCACAGTAATGAAACTGTTATTTTCATACTGGGATGCTAAGGTGATTGTAGCACAACCTTTAGTCACATTAAGGCACTTACGAAAACTAACCAGGGAATGGAATAGAACTGCCACATAAACTCACTGAATTCAGATAATTTGAACACTGGAATGGAACAATGAAAGAAAAAGTAAACAAATAACGGACCCTATTACTTGAAACAATGTGTTGGCCAAGTGATGTTATGAATATGCTAGAAATATAAACGTGCAATTATTAAGCTATTTTTACTCTTATGTGGGCAAAACAAAAAGAAAGTGCTGAATTTCAGGTGCAGTTGATGTTTAATATTGTGTCTAATGATACATTAAGACCTGGAACTACTTCTACTAATTTGCTAAAGGGGCTCACTTCATCATGAACCACCTATAGCATCACTATGCAATCAGCATTTGAACTATTTGTAGTAATTAAGGTAACAAATAACTGGAATAACAATGGGAAATAATGTGTAATTGATGCCAGAATGAGTTGCTGCATTTTGCCAGGCTAAAAGAGGGCTCCATGAAACTAGACCCATATACCATGACTTTTGGTATATCGGTGTAAACCAAGTATTTTTCTCCCCAGTCCAATATTTACTCACCCTCAACTCGCGAAGAGCAGTGCAGGGACGAACAAGACGACTCAAATTTGCATGCCTGTCACCTGGTTTAACATACACAAAGAGGCTCTCTATTTTTTCCAGACTAGTAGTACATGTTGAAAAGTCAAATTCTTTCTTCAGATCCCGCCCTTCTTTCCACGTCAGTGACAATTTTGTAATCTGAAAATTTTTTGGAAAGAAANAAATTCTTTCTTCAGATCCCGCCCTTCTTTCCACGTCAGTGACAATTTTGTAATCTGAAAATTTTTTGGAAAGAAAATACACATTAATGAAACAGGAGTTATAACACAACAGATAATGCAGTATGTTCAATGATAGATTAAAAAACAAAAGCTTACTAATATGTAGGCCTATACAAAATGGAGTTACTTTGGGCAATGCTTTTTTCCCCCACTTCATTTTTGGTTGTTACTTTGGTGCAATTTGTTTTCCTGCTGTTTATTTCTTTTAAAGTCTCCTTGAACCATTTCTATCCAAGTCTCANGTTACTTTGGTGCAATTTGTTTTCCTGCTGTTTATTTCTTTTAAAGTCTCCTTGAACCATTTCTATCCAAGTCTCAGAAGACACCCACAGTTACTTCACAATCTGCGTTCACTGTTAGTGACACTGTATGTTAGGTGGAATACACAGGCAACCAATGCAATCAGTGACTGAGGATTACTAGAAAGGCTAGAACTTGGAATTTATTTTTGTGAATAGAGAGTAGAAAAATTTACACTTTCAAAAGGTGCAAAACATAAAGTTTACCAAAATATTTTTAAAAAAGTTTTTAATTAATTTTTATATTTGAGCAAATCAAAATTATTTTAATACGTTTTTATAAGAACTAAAAAAAAAATAATTNATAATTTAAAGAATTTTTTTTAGATTTTTGTATTACATGCTAAAATAAAAAAAAATAAAAAATCATTAATTGATTTCTGGATAGCAAAAAAAATATTCTGAGAAGCTTTAAAGCCTACTTATTTTTAACGGANAATAATTTAAAGAATTTTCTTTAGATTTTTGTATTACATGCTAAAATTAAAAAAAAAAAAATCATTAATTGATTTCTGGATAGCAAAAAAAATATTCTGAGAAGCTTTAAAGCCTACTTATTTTTAACGGACTCTCTTACATCAGGGGAAAAAATTATATAAAGATAGAGAGAAAGTAATTACAGTTATAAAGTTAAGTATAGAATTTTCTGGTGGTTTTTATAATTGTGCTATATGCAAGTATCTTTTAATCATATTTATACAGAATTAGAACTATAATATTAACAAAACACTCAAAATAGCATTAAACTAAGCCCAAATCACCACTGCTGTATATGCTAACACACACACACATGCACACACACACACAATGTGTGTGTGTGTTTGCATATAGATATATAACATTTTTTTTGTGTCAAATACTTTTTGAAACAAAATCAATCCTGAATTGGCTAGCGATGAGTCATGAAATAATTCAGTGACGAAGATAACAAAACCTTAAAAGGGCACACACCACAAATTTCCATTTCCCAGTTTTTGTTGAAAATGTAAGATAAAAAATTACAAAACTAGTGCAGCAAATCTAGTGTGAATATGTTGCTCCAAACCAGAACTGCACTGCGAGACGGGTGAATACAAAGTACAGTGGACGTCCCTCCGCTCGTTGCTAGCCAAGGCGTCAGGCCGTCTTGGTGAACAGAACACAATACCAAACAGTCCTACACATTCACCCTTCTTTGTCAATCTGGTATGCAAAACAAAATCTGCACATTACATTTAACTTTTCCAGTCTCTGTGTCGAATGCAGTGGACATGTTACAGAGGAAGGAAACATGCGACAAGATCTGCACATAGCTACTGCCCAATGCAGTTAGTCTCTTCCCTGTGGGTAACATGATTTGTAGACATTTCTACAGCTCTGATTTGTGAGTGGTCTTCCAAATGTCTCTTAAGCATCTAGCACAAATTGTATTGGTTGCGTGAATGAGGTAAGTATTGAATCCGGATAAATATTGCACGAACCAAAATATTACTTGATTGCAACACTTCAAACAATAAATTGATGCAGGAATGCAAGGGTGAAGACCTCTCATGTTATGGTATGTATATATAGTTTCAGTGAATGAGAAAGAAACCCACTTAAACCATTTCAGTTTGAGCTAGAGAGAGACGACCAGCCTAACACCGCGTGCAAAGATTAAAACTATAGCAATTAAGTGAATACTGCCAGTAGGCCACGAGATCGTTCATGGTGTTCGTGTAAAAAAATGTGCCATAATGAACAGGGACGAAGAACGTGTGTGTTGCTGTGAAATAGATATTATGAGGACTGTTAAAATATCAGTCTGTAATTGTGTTACAGAATAAGCTTCTTTTAACAATCTGTTATCATATAAGGAAGATTCAACCATCACTTACTAACATTTAAGTATAAAAACAAAAGACCACATAAGAAACCATCAACTTAAGCATAAACATTTACTAAAACAACTTTCCAGATACATGGGACACATACAACACATGCTGTACATCAACTTGTGGACGGCTGTAAGCCAATACAACAGAGTGGTGGTTCCTTACTGTGCAGTCAACAGAATCAGATTAAGGATCGCCTTACTATCTTTACTTTTTTGCCATATATTTTGTTTATCAGTCATAATGGCTCACAGCATAGAATTTGTCATTTTCCATTCACCTACCTTTGTTCTAATTATACATATTCATTGTCATTTAATATTTTATTTTACGTGTATCCATTAACTTAGTGAATTTCATTTTTCAAACTACAATTTAACTAAAACATACCTGCTACTGAGAAGAACGCAGAAAGTGTGAAAAGTATTTCTTCTTCAAAGTGTCGAGGGGCAAGCGACATACTGGAGCCATGTTTTTCGGCAATAAATGATCTATTGTTTCTGGCTCCTCTTCTTGTAAGTCCCGGTTTTTCAAATCTGCTAGTATTCGCTTCAAAATGTCTTCTTTCCACATACCTTAACAATGCACACTTATTTTTAAGAACCCAGTCACCAGATGACTTTAAATACCCACTTCTATAGCAGCCAGTCTATTTACATTCTGGTGTTAGCCCTGTATAGCTAAACTTGACTGCTGATGTGAGCTGCTGAAAGAGAAGTAGATGCTTTTTTGCACATACTTCAAACCAACATTGTGGTAACTTTTCCAAATTACCAGTATGTATGTAATGTTTTAAAAGCTTTCAAGAAAGACATATCTAACACTATTTTCTTTACCATATAGTAAACTTCAGGACCTTCTAAGCCATAGTTTCTTTATTTCTCTTTCTCACTGATAGCTTACTTAACTGTAACAACTATTTCCCTCACTTCCTTTGTACCTACGATTTGTGGTCATTTTTTTTATGATGCAAAATTAAATTAAATTTTTTATCGACAATTCACTGTCTCCATCACATAATTTTTGTTTAACTTTTTAACTCTTTTTATTAATGATTTTGACACGTGTCGTACATCATATTTATGCTTCATAGTGGGATGTTGTATCCTCAAGTGATGACATGCTCCTCCATTTGTCTACCTTAAAAACAGTTTTATATTGCATTTTTCTTCCCCAATAACTTTTACAGTAAATGTTGACATAAATTTTTTCATTTCCTCTTTTACCAGAACTTTCTGCAAAATGTTGAAAGCAAACAATAATCCCCCTATNTTGACATAAATTTTTTCATTTCCTCTTTTACCAGAACTTTCTGCAAAATGTTGAAAGCAAACAATAATCCCCCTATACAAATCTATAAGAGAGTAAACAACATAGTTGTGCAAAACCCCGGAGAATTTTACTGCCCATCTCCGGGCAACCAAACATTAAAAATTTTTTTTAGAATTCTTTTAAGTGTGTCTCCAGTTTTTCCACACTGAGTACATAACCACACTAACTATACTATGCAGTTTTCATTCAGATCACAGCTGCCTTTCAGTTACACAATATACTGCTTATTTCACTCCTACACGCACTGCACATTTTTAACNCATTCAGATCACAGCTGCCTTTCAGTTACACAATATACTGCTTATTTCACTCCTACACGCACTGCACATTTTTAACGAGGCTAGTAAACAAGTCCAGGCAACAGAAATATTTTCCTTGCTTTTACAATAGTCGGAAATAGAATGATATATACATTTTTTTTCTCCAGAAATACTGTCACTTTCATTACTAGAACATGCTTCCAACTCATTAGGCTAAAAAAAACTTTTATTCACAAAATCTTTGTCTATAATAATTAACTTCATGCCCAGTATCCTTAATCACATTATAATATTTCCTGCAACACTCAAACCTTGATTCGCACTACTTCTGTGTATTATAACTTGTAGTGTCACGAGTATAACCTGGCAGATCTGTTCCTGAGGTGGCTGTCACAATATTTCCTGTAATACTTAGACCCTCATTCACACCGCATTTATTACGACTTATAGTGTAATGAGAATCATTTGGTAGTTGTTTCCTGTGCAGTCAGGTCGATCCCGATGACATTATTTATTGTGCCAATGTTCAGCCTTTATGCTTCATATTGTACTGCACACAAATTACTAGTACGAGCAGTTGGTGATTCAGTATCTACTCTATCACTATTCAGTGAACCAAATTGCCTCACATAAGGCATTGCATTAGGTTTAAGTTTGGGCCTTTCAGTTTTTCACCACTCATTTATTGAAATTGGTTGCAATAAAACATTGGGACATAAACAACATGGTCCCAGAGCGCGAACCTCCTTTCTTTTACAAAATTCACCCACTTGGAGAACACCTTAGGAGATTTAAAATAGTCCAGAAAAACATGGAAAAATATTCTTTTTCTCAGTTGCCTTGGTTACAAGAATAACCACATCCACACACCACAACTGGGGATTCTCCATAAATACTATTTAATGATTGCACTCACCACTACATAAAACTGTGAAAAGTAATCAACCACAGACACTAATTTAAAGCAAAAAATTCACAATACTGAACACATCCACAATGTGAGCTCAACGCTCATACGAGGTCCAAGCGAGTATTGCCGTGGGGCAGCAGAAATGCACGTCAACAGGCAGGCAGCATAGTTGAGCCGGCAGCAGTTCATAGCCAGTCGAGCGAAGCCGTTCGCTTCCAGTCATATTCCTCTGAAAAAAGGAGTTGCAAACAAAAATCAATGCCACTATGGTGCAAAGAAGGCCTTCAGTTTTCATTACACCACAACTTGTGTNAAGGAGTTGCAAACAAAAATCAATGCCACTATGGTGCAAAGAAGGCCTTCAGTTTTCATTACACCACAACTTGTGTTTTGTGTTATGACTAATGTCCTAACAACTGACTTTCTCGGGAGACTCATTTTATGAAGTTTATCGTTGACAGCAAATCTAATGTAATGTTTTATACAAATTTTTTTAAAACTAAAATTTACATTCTTGGTATTATATTCNCGTTGACAGCAAATCTAATGTAATGTTTTATACAAATTTTTTTAAAACTAAAATTTACATTCTTGGTATTATATTCCATTCCACACAGTTCTTTTGTTCTCAGCAGTATTTTTTCTTACGCGTTCAGTAAAGGCAGTTAGAAGAACAAGTTTTAAGTACTTTTATGTCACACCAACTACTCTTAGGAAAGTTGAAATGTATCATTTGTGTCACTTTCACGCCACAAATCACATACAGCTTCATATCTGCATAATGTATAGGTTGAAGAACATNTGTATCATTTGTGTCACTTTCACGCCACAAATCACATACAGCTTCATATCTGCATAATGTATAGGTTGAAGAACATTCCTACTTGCAATCTATAAGAAATTCTATATTTATCATTTGGATTTATTTGAACTTCTTTGTTCTGCTAGATCACCGTGCATGATGCCTCATAAGAGTTAAGGAGTTTACTTACTGGTGGCACGCCTTTTACAGTATTTTTTTGATCCATAAAATATTTCTCAAGTTTTCCCTCAACAATTCTGCTTGTACATTATACACATTTTTGATCTGTGTGTTTAGAAGATTACTTCATTTTTTGGGGCTCTTCACTGTAACAATTCCAGGTGGATTAAAATGTATCCTTTTTTCCCCATGGTAACTAGGTTCAATAAGTAGTTTCCTAACTNTCAAGTTTTCCCTCAACAATTCTGCTTGTACATTATACACATTTTTGATCTGTGTGTTTAGAAGATTACTTCATTTTTTGGGGCTCTTCACTGTAACAATTCCAGGTGGATTTAAATGTATCCTTTTTTCCCCATGGTAACTAGGTTCAATAAGTAGTTTCCTAACTGAGACTTCATTGAGCCATTTGCCCACCAACAGATTTAGTATGTCATCCTTTCGCTTCATTTCTTTAATTTCTTTCTTCACTTGAAACATGGCAGCTGTTCTGTTTACAATCTTCCACCATTGCTTTTGCAGCTGCTTTAATAACCTTTAATAATAAAATCACCATAACCCATACTACCAGCAACTCTCAATTTCGTCATATTTTTTTAAACTTAAAACCATAAACCTGCAAATACAAAAAACTATAGCTAGCAAATCACTGTTAAAAAGCAANGATATTTTTTTAAACTTAAAACCATAAACCTGCAAATACAAAAAACTATAGCTAGCAAATCACTGTTAAAAAGCAAGCACAAACAAAAATTATTTTAAAGCAAGCATATAATTAAAACAACATGTATGTCACAACACACGCGTTATGCAAATACCCCAAGTTGCCCCATTTTAACCAATCTCCACCATTTTTTCTAGGCCTATTTTTTGTACCTATTAATGCAAGGAACTTGCAAATTAAGGATTTTCCATAGAGGATATTCACATTAATGCATTATGGGTAGTACAAATATCCTACGTCCCAAAGAAACTGAAGGCTGTCATTTTTGTTTCTTAAATACACCACAGTTCTGTCATTGATGAAGACACATAAAAACCCTAAATAATTTTCTACTAAAACAGTACAAAAGGAGGCGTGGATGCCTTGGATGAGTAGTGTGCAAATTATTCTACTGATAACACAAAAGTGGCACATGGCAATATTTTATCATATGCTGAACATGATCTTGTGCAACTGTTTAAAAGAAAGGTACGGAGTTTCTCATCTTATATTTATGAAAATATTATCTGGGGATCTTGTGAAGCCACACAAGCAAAACAGATGTAACAATGTGCACGTAACACATGAACTGAGAGCTTACATTTTGAGAGTTTGTGACAAAAATAACAAAATATATTTTTTTACTTTATTGACAAAGAGACAAATTCAACACATTTAACTCTTGAAAAGTGGTTGAAAGGTGTACTGACTCTCCCTGGTACTAGAAACTTCCAGAACTTTAAGTTCCTTGATTGGATTAGCATTACTGAAGTTCAAACTATTAGTGCAGACGAGGATTCCTATTTCACACACAACCTCAAAATTTGTCGTCCATCATTTGTAACAGCAGGTACCCTGGATGTTACGTTGCATGCAAATATGATTACTCCTGGTGTTTTCGAATTACGGTGACAGTGAACAAAGATGAAGGTGATGCTGTTATAACGTAATTGCATCCTCATGGACCTCCATCATTCTACTGGCCAGAACGTGAAGATTCTTGTGCAATACCACTTCCTCGTGTGCGTGCTGTAGTTGACAGTCCACAAACGTCGTCTGGAAGAACCTACCACTTTTCAAAGGATTGTACGAGGTCAGGGGACGAAATAATGGCACACATGGAGGTTATACACCGGAAACCAAACTGATGTTTGGGTACTGTAAGAACTTAAGTTATACACAGTTTATAAAGCAAGTATTTTATTATATATGTGTCTGTATACTGCTCATTAATTAATTTTTATATGAAAACATTTTCATAATATTTCAATGGAAATCTTGAAACGTAAGCATTATACCTTTCCCAAAGACAGCAACCAAATGGCAATTTGTGTGTGAAAATTGTTCATGCTTCCTAATTAACATATTTTTTAAAACTATGTACATAAGTTTGATATTGGACATATTTTAGTGCGAGAGTTAGATTTTTAAGTGGAGTTGAACAAGTTAAGCTTAGTCGTCCACCAGCATTTTCATAAAAATTCTAGAGCGAAAGATAGTATTTCGAACTGAAAGAATGAAAAAGCCATTAACTTTATTCTTTTGTATTATTAAACACACTTTTAGGTTATAAAAATATATACATTATGCCTACACCTTCCCCTCAGAACAATAATTCAATTTTCTGAGGTCTCGTTTTTGCAAAAAATTTAGGAAAATTTATTTTAAAAACTTTTTTATGGCTTTCCACTGTTGTGTATTTTTTTCCGAAATCCTCATGCTTACATTAATAAGGCTGTAAAATTTCAGAGAGATTGCATGCTGTATGGGAAAGCTGTGATAATTTTTGTAAGGGAGTGCAGCTTTTAAAGAAGACCTCTGAAGCATTGAGACACTGCAATTCACTTAAAGTTTGAAGAGCTGTAAAATTAAAACCATAGGAGCTAGACCAAAAAAAATTGTGAATTTTCTTCTCACCTTCATGGAGGGTTTGACTGAATAAAGTTTTATCAAAATCTGACATGGAAAGACCCCAAGTATGCCTCAGACACATTAGAAAACTTGAGTAGACATAACATGCACTCACCAGGCATATGGGGCATTTCAATGTTAGAACAGCCCAATGTTGCAATCAACGAGTAGGTATAAGAGGGCAACCACGCACCGTGAAGTTTCGATTTGGTTGACCAAGACAGACCACACCGAGGGAGGAGTGCCACACTGTACGAACATTACAACACCAGGACATCAGCACTTGCCATCCCGACATACTGGACGGAATACACCACCTTGCGTCACCCCACACCGGTCTAGGCCCATAGCATCAGCAGGACTACTGGCTTACTGTCTCCTGTGTAAGCCACTAGAGCAAAGATGACAACATTTGGAGTGGTAGTATAACCAGGAGGCATGGAGAGATGAGTGGCTTATCATGTTCGGTGACGAATCTCGGCTATGCATTATCACAAACGAGTCACGTGCAAGTGTGGAGATGCCAAGCGGAAATGAAACACACTTCCGATGGTTTGGAGATATGTACCGGTATCAACAATACTGGCATCGTGCTGTAGAGAGTCGTAGGATATGACTCCAGATCACCTCTCGTAGTGATGGCACACCAGTATTTCAGAGACACCCTGCATCCTCATGTTACCTCTCGTGAGATTGCACCATGTCAAGGTACTCGCATGGCCAGGAAGGTCTCCCGAAACATGTGGAATCAGCTTTGACGTCAACTATTGACCTGGTGCCAATCTGCAGAATATCGAGAGCCAGCTATAACAACTGTGGGAAGACTTGCCTCAGGAGAAGATATATTGGCTAAACAACTCCATAACTGAATTGGTGCATGTATTCAGGCCCAAGAGGGTGCTACAACCTACTGACAAAAGGCCAGCAGTAAGCCTGTACTGCCAACTGTTGTCAGTGTGATCCTAACTGATATTATAAATGTGAAAGTGTGTTTGTTTGTTTGTCCTTTCAGGTCGCAACAGAGCAACGGATCAACATGATTTTTTTGTACAGAGATAGTTGGAGTGCCGAGAAGTGACATAGGCTATTTTTTATCCCGAAAAAATATCTTATTGCCTCAGGAATGTTTTTTTTTAGTAAAAATAGCGCTCAGGGTACAATGCTGTGTTAATGTAAGTTGTTAGTGTGGTACGAAAGCACAATGTCACACAAAAAAGTGATAGAGGCCCTAGAACTAACTCTACAGGATACACGAAACAATACAGACATTAAGGGAGGAATGGTTGTATTACTGGCTGGCGACTCCCACCAAACTCTACCGGTGATTTAGAGGGGCACACCTGCAGATGAAATCAAAGTCTGTCTCAAGTCGTCAAGCTTATGGGCAAATGTCAAGAAATTCAGCTTGACAACAAATACGAGAGTGCACCTCTCCAATGACGTTGATACAATGTGATATATTTAGATTTAAAAAAAATAAATACTTGTATCCCGAGCACCAAAATTTGGTACAAATAGTAAAGCATCATAGGCACAGACTTTTCGTTTCGAGAGTAGGGGNTTGTATCCCGAGCACCAAAATTTGGTACAAATAGTAAAGCATCATAGGCACAGACTTTTCGTTTCGAGAGTAGGGGTAAGTCTCAAACTTTATGTAACCACACATACGTCATTCTTATCTTATCATTCTTTCTCTTTGTCTCCTTTACTTTGATGTGATTTTTAAATTAAATAACATAATTTCTACTGAAACACTGCTACTATTTTTTACATAAATAGCCTATTAATAAAACCAATCTTAGAATGAACGAGGCAAACAATTCATCGTAGATTATATGTACTTGTTACAATTTTAATTAATGACTGGCCACTGGCAATCAGCCCGAGGGGTGATGCCCCTGTTGACTGGAAAAGTAGGAGGCAGCTATGGTGTCCTCTCATTTAAAGATATTTTGGTCAGATGAGAGAGAAAACCAAAGAACCAGTAATAAGGATAACATTCTTATTCGTCTCAACTCTTAAATCACCACTATTTGCTGCACTTTTAGACGGTGTGTAGCCATGGAAATTATGCAGCTCAAAGCTAGGAATTCAGACGAATCTCATCGTTATTGCTTGCAAAACCCAGATATACAAAGAAATATAAATGACGACCAGTGGCTATGTAAAAGAGTGATTCTAGCACCAAAAAAATTACATTGTTAGTGCTCTGTTCTGTGTTTATGATCACTGTCTGTCTACCAACAAATACAGTTATTTCTCCCTATAAGTTTGTTACTATATTCACGTTAGCGAAGCCGCGGGTAAAAGTTAGTATGATATAATTGTAAGAAGTTACATGACCTCTTATCAGCAACACTTGCTGTTCCGTAAGCTAGAATAAAATAAAAATTGAGGTCAACAGGCAATGGGGAATAAGGTTGCAAGGAGAGGATAGGGAATGAGGTTGGATTATAAAAGGTAAAAGTAAACAGGGTAAAGTACGAAGGAGAATGAGGAAGAAACAACTGTGATACAAGCATGTCAAAGGAATGGAAAATCAGAGGGCGCAAATGCTGCACTTAAAATATTCTGGTAAAAGGATGAGTGGAAGTGTGGAGTAGAAGGGAAGATTGCGAGACAATGTGGTCAAGGGAGTGAAGGAATGACGTAGGTAGATGGAGGTCATTTATAAAGCTGACCCAGGCTAGAAACTTTATACATGATAATATTTCAAACATATCTGATACACCTAATTTTGTTTTATGAAAACTAGGCACAATGAATAGCCAAATAATGTTTTAGGATTTTTTAAACAAAATAGAAGTTTAAAAGTACAATTTAAAAAAAAACAGAATTAACCATTTTGAAAATAAGCAAAGATAATTAAAACTTTAACAAGAATCCATTAAACTAGCCAGGCATGCTAATATAGTAAAATGAATGATATACTATATTTTAGAGTTACCCACCTGTTGTTTCTTTTCCAACAAGGAAAACAAATGCTTTAACAGAATCTTTGTATCAGCAACATAAAAATGTTTCAGATTGCTCAATTTCAAAGCTAAAGACAGGATGTCTGAAGACTTCAAAAAGCAGCAACTTGTCAAATTCAGCTCTACTACATAGTCTCGTCCAGCCAGAATAAAGGTTCCTATGTCAACAATGGACAAATGATAGGCTCTTGAAAAATTATTCCTCCTGTAAAAAAAGTTTAATAAAAAATAATATTTGTGTTAGCAGTACATTTAGCAAAATAACAAGATTTAATTGCTAAACCAACACAATATCAGCAAAATATAAACAGGTGCTCTTACATTTAACAATTACCATATACATGTCTAATAGTCAGGAGACAACAGAAATGAATGTTTCACCCATTCATGATTAACTAGAATTCTTCACAACTGTTGAAAATTCTTAGCATATAATAATTATTAAATTACTTTTCGAAACACAAAACGTTTTCATCAAAAGTTGTTAGACATGCAGTGCAGCCAAAACTAGCCACGTATAAGGAAAAAAAAGCAATTAAAGAGTTAAAATGCAGTACCATCCATTACGATGTAAAACGTGTACCATGGTAATAAGATGGTGGTTAATATAATGAGAACCCAAGCAAGCAAATTTAATGGTACATTTACACCTCAAGATTTATTAGGATTGATATATGTATGTTTACATGTGTAAACCTTGTGGAAAATAAAGACCAATCATGTTGAAAGATCGCATTATAAAAAAATCCAAATGACATTTCCTGGCATCTTATTGCTTTCCCTTACCCAATTTATAAAGCAACAACAATTCAAGACAAATAAACTGCTGTAATAACTACAAAGAATTCTATCCCACACAACCAGGCTGTTTACAATGTGGTAGAGCTCTTTCAGAATATGACACCACTTTCGTACACTAAAATTCCAGTATTTTTTCTTTTCATAAAATAGTTACATTATATAACTACATATATTAGAACCCATTCAGCCCTTGCATTTCAGATTCAACTGACTAAACCAAATAATATTGAAAACAAACTAAGATTTTTGGTAATGAGGCTGGCAGTACTGTCAGAGTTTCATGGGGTTAAAATATCTCAATGCCTAAGTTACTTCTGACACACTATGAAGTTAACCTCTAACGATGAAAATATTGTACAATGAAAGAGGAAATGATTGCTAAAGATAAGTTAGAAGAGCTCACCAACAGGCTTGGCGAACATACAGATGATTATTAAAACAATGGCAACACCTACATATGTTATGGTACTAAACACACCATCTTTGTGAGGTGGTAACACTCACTGCGAGTGTGGTTTGGTATTATCGTGAAAGAGAGGAGTCTGCGGTAAGCTAGGCAGTGTAGCACCATATTTACCAACAGAATGTTCACCCTCGTGTAAGGGTTGCACCTGTATTCGGCATTGGTGAATGTATATTTCTAACCACATGGGAAATATTTTTCACAGGCCAATGAGAGCAGTTACCTAACACATTCTGAGATATTTCACCCCTATTGGTTAATGGCCAGGCCACAGGCAGAAACTCAAGAGAAGTGACATTTGCCATCTCGNCTAACCACATGGGAAATATTTTTCACAGGCCAATGAGAGCAGTTACCTAACACATTCTGAGATATTTCACCCCTATTGGTTAATGGCCAGGCCACAGGCAGAAACTCAAGAGAAGTGACATTTGCCATCTCGCATCACACTTTTTCATGCTACTTGTACGAGACATTTTATGNTTGTATCCCGAGCACCAAAATTTGGTACAAATAGTAAAGCATCATAGGCACAGACTTTTCGTTTCGAGAGTAGGGGCAAGTCTCAAACTTTATGTAACCAAGTCATTCTTATCTTATCATTCTCTTTCTCTTTGTCTCCTTTACTTTGATGTGATTTTTAAATTAAATAACATAATTTCTACTGAAACACTGCTACTATTTTTTACATAAATAGCCTATTAATAAAACCAATCTTAGAATGAACGAGGCAAACAATTCATCGTAGATTATATGTACTTGTTACAATTTTAATTAATGACTGGCCACTGGCAATCAGCCCGAGGGGTGATGCCCCTGTTGACTGGAAAAGTAGGAGGCAGCTATGGTGTCCTCTCATTTAAAGATATTTTGGTCAGATGAGAGAGAAAACCAAAGAACCAGTAATAAGGATAACATTCTTATTCGTCTCTACTCTTAAATCACCACTATTTGCTGCACTTTTAGACTGTGTGTAGCCATGGAAATTATGCAGCTCAAAGCTAGGAATTCAGACGAATCTCATCGTTATTGCTTGCAAAACCCAGATATACAAAGAAATATAAATGACGACCAGTGGCTATGTAAAAGAGTGATTCTAGCACCAAAAAAATTACATTGTTAGTGCTCTGTTCTGTGTTCATGTTCACTGTCTGTCTACCAACAAATACAGTTATTTCTCCCTATAAGTTTGTTACTATATTCACGTTAACGAAGCCGCGGGTAAAAGTAGGTATGATATAATTGTAAGAAGTTACATGACCTCTTATCAGCAACACTTGCTGTTCTGTAAGCTAGAATAAAATAAAAATTGAGGTCAAAAGGCAATGGGGAATAAGGTTGCAAGGAGAGGATAGGGAATGAGGTTGGATTATAAAAGGTAAAAGTAAACAGGGGAAAGTACGAAGGAGAATGAGGAAGAAACAACTGTGATACAAGCATGTCAAAGGAATGGAAAATCAGAGGGTGCAAATGCTGCACTTAAGATATTCTGGTAAAAGGATGCAAAGAAGACCAAGAAAGAGGAATGATGAACGCATAAAAGTGGAAGTGTGGAGTAGAAGGGAAGATTGCGAGACAATGTGGTCAAGGGAGTGAAGGAATGACGTAGGTAGATGGNAGTGGAAGTGTGGAGTAGAAGGGAAGATTGCGAGACAATGTGGTCAAGGGAGTGAAGGAATGACGTAGGTAGATGGAGGTCATTTATAAAGCTGACCCAGGCTAGAAACTTTATACATGATAATATTTCAAACATATCTGATACACCTAATTTTGTTTTATGAAAACTAGGCACAATGAATANAACTTTATACATGATAATATTTCAAACATATCTGATACACCTAATTTTGTTTTATGAAAACTAGGCACAATGAATAACCAAATAATGTTTTAGGATTTTTTCAACAAAATAGAAGTTTAAAAGTACTATTTAAAAAAAAACAGAATTAACCATTTTGAAAATAAGCAAAGATAATTCAAACTTTAACAAGAATCCATTAAACTAGCCAGGCATGCTAATATAGTAAAATGAATGATATACTATATTTTAGAGTTACCCACCTGTTGTTTCTTTTCCAACAAGGAAAACAAATGCTTTAACAGAATCTTTGTATCAGCAACATAAAAATGTTTCAGATTGCTCAATTTCAGAGCTAAAGACAGGATGTCTGAAGACTTCAAAAAGCAGCAACTTGTCAAATTCAGCTCTACTACATAGTCTCGTCCAGCCAGGATAAAGGTTCCTATGTCAACAATGGACAAATGATAGGCTCTTGAAAAATTATTCCTCCTGTAAAAAAAGTTTAATAAAAAATAATATTTGTGTTAGCAGTACATTTAGCAAAATAACAAGATTTAATTGCTAAACCAACACAATATCAGCAAAATATAAACAGGTGCTCTTACATTTAACAATTACCATATACATGTCTAATAGTCAGGAGACAACAGAAATGAATGTTTCACCCATTCATGATTAACTAGAATTCTTCACCACTGTTGAAAATTCTCAGCATATAATAATTATTACATTACTTTTCTAAACACAAAACGTTTTCATCAAAAGTTGTTAGACATGTAGTGTAGACAAAACTGGCCACGTATAAGGAAAAAAGTGTGAAAAAAAAAAGTAATTAAAGAGTTAAAATGCAGTACCATCCATTACGATGTAAAACGTGTACCATGGTAATAAGATGGTGGTTAATATAATGAGAACCCAAGCAAGCAAATTTAATGGTACATTTACACCTCAAGATTTTTTAGGATTGATATATGTATGTTTACATGTGTAAACCTTGTGGAAAATAAAGACCAATCATGTTGAAAGATCGCATTATAAAAAAATCCAAATGACATTTCCTGGCATCTTATTGCTTTCCCTTACCCAATTTATAAAGCAGCAACAATTCAAGACAAATAAACTGCTGTTATAACTACAAAGAATTCTATCCCACACAACCAGGCTGTTTACAATGTGGTAGAGCTCTTTCAGAATATGACATCACTTTCGTACACTAAAATTCCACTATTTTTTCTTTTCATAAAATAGTTACTTTATATAACTACATATATTAGAACCCATTCAGCCCTTGCATTTCAGATTCAACTGACTAAACCAAATAATATTGAAAACAAACTAAGATTTTTGGTAATGAGGCTGGCAGTACTGTCAGAGTTTCATGGGGTTAAAAAATCTCAATGCCTAAGTTACTTCTGACACACTATGAAGCTAACCTCTAACGATGAAAATATTGTACAATGAAAGAGGAAATGATTGCTAAAGATAAGTTAGAAGAGCTCACCAACAGGCTTGGCGAACATACAGATGATTATTAAAACAATGGCAACACCTACATATGTTATGGTACTAAACACACCATCTTTGTGAGGTGGTAACACTCACTGCGAGTGTGGTTTGGTATTGTCGTGAAAGAGAGGAGTCTGCAGTAAGCTAGGCAGTGTAGCACCATATTTACCAACAGAATGTTCACCCTCGTGTAAGGGTTGCACCTGTATTCGGCATTGGTGAATGTATATTTCTAACCACATGGGAAATATTTTTCACAGGCCAATGAGAGCAGTTACCTAATACAATTTGAGATATTTCACCCCTATTGGTTAATGGCCAGGCCACAGGCAGAAACTCAAGAGAAGTGACATTTGCCATCTCGCATCACACTTTTTCATGCTACTTGTACGAGACATTTTATGTAATGTAAATACCTCCTGACAAAGTTTTATTTACAAAAAACCAAAATAAGCTAATTATTTACATACATTCTGAAAAACAAAAGAAAATAAAACATTTATTTTCAACACCTGAATTGAAAATCTTGCATAAGAAACGCACCTCGCATAGGTAATTGTATAGAATAGAGGCTTTTCTGAAAATAAAAGAAAAAAATTACGGAAAGTGGTATATTTCCACTCTACTAATTACACAGAACACGAATATACTAGGGTAGTATTTCCCAAAGTGTGGGTCGCAGACTAAAATTTGGTGGGCCCCGAAACATATAATTTCATACATAAACATATGCATGAGTTATACGTGTTATAATTTAGAACCTGCAGACATGTAATGCAACTGTCAATCAGACGTAAAATACTACGCAGAGTACGCAGTGAAGGCTGTAATGGGAATAAATAGAAAACACATGCATCCGCATTGAAAAATCTGATTTCTTACAACCAAAATTATTTTTAAACTAAATTAGTAATATAACACATTGTGTAATGCTGTTTGATTAGGTATCTTTTTCATTAAAATTGTTCTTTAATACTTCAACTTTTTAAACTATTTAATTAATCCTACTACCCGTCACTTCCTTACGCTACGTAAGAAATACAATGTGAACATGATGGAACAGCGAAACGGTACGTTTCTCGCATAAGGCATTAAAGTGGGTCCTGAACTTTGGCTTTATTTTTCATGGGTCGCAGTTCATAAAACTTTGGGAATCACTGTACTAGGAGCATTAATGTATTACCAATACAAACAACAAATACGATAGTGGGAAGGGAAATTGTGGGGTAAAAAAATATGCAAGTTACAGTTATATTTCCGTACGTTACGTAACGTAACCTAAACTAACGTAACATTAGGTTAGTGTTAGGTAACATAAGGAAATATAATGGCAACATACATATTTCTTTCATATGTAAATACATGCACACTATAAACCAATACTAAAATGTGTGGAAAATATCTACATTACCGTTATACTCCCGTATGTGAATACAATTGCAATACTACAGATAATACAACACACCAGATGTATATAAATTTACTCACCTAAGTAGGCGGTGTGTCATAAGCCAATTCAACTACCGTCACGCATGATTGGCACATTACCACAACATGACCTACTAAAAACATAAAAGATACTGGCCAAAACAACATTAATTCTATAAACAGGCAAACGCACAGAAGCACTCGTACCCTCCACTCTTCAATCACAAGCCTTCACACGGTCGGGTTCCGACGTCGCAAACCACATGCACATAATACTCCACTCACCACGAATCACACAGTATGCCATATACCGGGCAACTAAATGCAGTACACGTCTGCGCCGACAGCATTACATGGCTATTCAACATGGCGTCAGACGTAAACAAAGCGGTCGAACTGCTCGTATATTATCTATTTTATTCAGTACGTTCTACTTATTTTACCATAACGCCCCCTCAATATTAAAAAGGTAAGCTATGCAGAACCCATTTATGTTACTTTTTAGGTCTACTATGTTTCCTTCAGAAAAACCGCTATTCTAAACAATTACCCTCACATATTGCATAAGTCAAACACCATTTTTTGACACTTAAAATTGGCATAAAATGTGCAACCCATAGGCGAGTAAAAACAGTACGTATTTGTGTGTGCAATCAGCCAGACGTAGGTGAGGCAAACTGGAAAACCTCTCCAACTTTCAACAAGGGCNAGTACGTATTTGTGTGTGCAATCAGCCAGACGTAGGTGAGGCAAACTGGAAAACCTCTCCAACTTTCAACAAGGGCACTTTGTGGGACTACGTTATGTGGAGCAAGTGTATTAAAGACTGCTAGTGCGTTACATGTATCGACTGAGAGCAATAGTGTCCAAGGTGATGACGGTACACATAACCTGTAGCAAGACAGCATCAGTGAAGAGTAATTGTTAACAAAAACCAATCCTCTGTGAGTGGGATCGCCGAACATTGAACAAGATTCTCACAAAGAACCATAGACCTAACGTGACTGACACAAGTGACGCAGAACTCTGTCAGCATCTTGAGAAACCTATTGCTGCAATCACAGTCCGATGCGAATTGCACAAATCATATTCATTAAGGTGTGTCCATTACCTTGATAACCATACGTATAATGGTAACACAGTACATTATTTTCATGGGCATCAAACAATAGTATACAAAGCATTGAAAACTACACAAAATAGAAAGAGAAACAGTCCAGTTTAATATCAGAAACCAGAAGTGGATGCATCATTATAAAGCAGTACAAGGAAAACATGCAAGATAATGGATGTAAACATTTGAAAGCACATATTGCTTTGAAAGCATTGACAGCAGCCCAGAAAGTTACAAAAGGCCAAAAACTGACAGGCTTAGTTGGTATTAACATATAACTAATCAAATAAAGTTGTGTGTTTCTTTATCTTAGACTGCAANAAATAAAGTTGTGTGTTTCTTTATCTTAGACTGCAACAACTCTTCAAAATGTGCTAGAAGCTGAAAGAAAATGAGAGTGGTATCAGTATTCAAGACAAGGGGCAAAACTACTGTACCTATAAAGGAATGTCTTATTGATGCACCCTATAAACTGTATGCCAAATTATTAACAGCAAACTGAAAGAAAATAAGAGGCTAGCAAATGGATTTTAAAAAGGGTCTCTGAATGACTGAAGCATTTATGTTCCACCAGCTTATTGAAAGAGTTCATACCAGAAATTTAATAGTATGTATTATGAGAAATCTTTTGATCACAGTAGTCCAGATAATCTTCAAAACATAATGGGATCCAGAGGACAGCCTTTACATCTCATCTCAGTAATTAAAGAGTTTGAGTGAAACTGTTTCAGTGGTGTTATCTTGATGGAAAATTAGGAATTTGTGAGAGGGGTGAGGCAAGGCTACAGTTTGTCGCCTACATATTAAATCTTTATTTTGGTACAATTTTCAGATTGAATCAGAGGTACATCTGAATGATTTGTTAAGAGTAATTTCACTTCATTATGCAGACCATACCATGCCGATAATAATTATATTAATAATAATAACAACAACAATAATAATATCAACTTACAGTTGGGCTATCACCCTGAGACGAGCGCTTCTTCCCTTTATCGCGTTTCACACTCCAGTCCCTTCCATTCTCCATCACCAACTCCTCCCGCAACACATTCCACTCCCTCATGGTTCTCACCAACATGGACTGCCTTCCCCTTTCCAACTGCCTCCATAACCACTGAATCTTTCTACAGTTTGTATTTCTCCCCCTATACAGTGCTTTGGCTAAATGTCCACTTAACTTCCCACATCCTCCCACTCCATTCACCACCCTGTACATCCTGATCAGCATCTCCACTCTTCACCTATCGCTTTGAGAGCACCACCCCAACTCTATTATTAAGGATGGCCAAAAATTCCTTTCATCCTCACCTTCTCGCCTCTGTCTTGCCCCTTCCCCATTTATCCTTAACTCACCTCGCTGCCCTTCTTTGCACCTTCTCCAGGATCCCATACCTCCTCTTCCACGTACGGATCCAAGACTGCGGCTACATATTCTATAATCGGCCTAATCGTAGTTTATAAACCTTCTCCTTCACCTCCTCACTAACCCCTTTCAAGACCCTTGCCAGCATTCACGCTCTATACTTTCTTTTTCCACCTAAGAGAATTCTGAATGACCACCCCTAAGTACTTATACTCTGAAGCTTCCGTTATATCCTGCAAGTGCCTTCATACCTTCCCCTCTCCCTAGTGAACCTTGCTTTCTTTTTTTTTTCGTGCATTCATCTTCATTTTATTCCTTTCTGTTCACTTACTTATTTGATCTGTTTCCTCCTGCAACTTACTTCTCCTCACCCACCTCCGCATACAAAACCAAATTGTCTGCAAACAGCCTCACTTTGCCGGTCACCATTATCTCCAGGTCATTAACCATAACAGTGAACAAGGGGCCCAGCACATCTTGATGTAACACCGCATTCACCCGACAAGGACTCTCCCACTTTTACCCTCTGTTTCTCCCCTCAGGAAGTCTTCTACTCAATCCACTACCCAGCTCATCCACTTTTTGCATAAAAGTCCTATATGGAGAACCTTATCAAAGTCTATGAAGAAGTCATCCACATGCTTCCCCTCATCTACTGCCTGCAACAAGACCTCCCGCAGTCCAGCCAGTCGCGTCTCACACGAGTAACCTGTTCTAAAACCATGTTGGTACTCCTGCTGCCAGTTCTTTACATGCATTACCTCTACCACAATGCCAGTTCTTTTGATTCATAACCTCTATCACCTTTCCTGTACTCAATGCGAGACTCACGGGCCTGTAACTGCCAGGATTTTTCCTTTCTTCCCCTAGCTTGTAAACCAAAACCACCAATGCCATCTTCCAACCCTGCGGTAACTTGCAGTCCTCAAAGATCTTCTAAACAACACTTCATGATATTTACACGGCTCTCTCCCACCAAACTTCAGGACTCCATTCCCTAAACCATCTAGACCCACTGCCTTACTATTCTTCATTCCCACTATAACCTTAGCTATATCCTTCTCACCAATTCTGAACTTTCTCTACATCCCACTTTTCACCTCATCTTCCCTTTGCAGCAACTCAGCTTTTTCCTTGTCATTTGTTGCTCTCAAACCTTCCTTACTATTCAACACTGGGATACCTCCATCCCCTCCTTTAACCTTAACTATACAGCTTTCTCCATTCCTTTCACTTCCTCTATAATGTTGCCTACGTATTCATTCTTTGCCTGCTTCATCAACCTTCCTAGTTCCCTCCCTATCTGTTTCATACTGATTCGCATCACTTGCGTGAGTGGAAATGTGTGAAGGTCATGTATGTAACCCAAGAGCAGGCAGTGATGACAAAAACCAGCTCGCACAGGCTTGCTGCCACGCGTGGCGCCGCAATAAATATTTTGTGGCCCGCACGCTCCCGACCTACAGCTGATTGAATTTCTGCATTTATCTGAAGAATATTCTAGTTTTGATAATCCTTGCCTCCCTCAGCGGGACTCGGGCTGTGGAGAATATTCCAGATCTTGGCTGCTTCTACTATAAAAGTGCGTCGGGCCTAAGGTTATGAGAGTTGGGAGTCTGGGCGATTGTGCGACATTAAGTGATAGATGACAAGCTAGAAGAGCAACGAGTAGCACCAGAAGTGACCAGCAGGAGGAAAATCTGCGACTGCGAGCATTGGTGCATTGAAAGTTAATCAACTACAGTAGACTCCCGATTATCAGAGGTAATTGGGGCCGTGATCACCTCGGATACGGTAAAACTCTGATAATACGGAGGTTAGGTGTAATTATGGCAAAAACATGAAAAAACATGTGAAGAATGTAAAAACCGGTTTATTGTAATAGAAAATGTAAAATAAACATGTAGTTACAGACCTGTAAGTTAGTAGAAACTTGAGTTACATATTACTTAAAAAAATCTTTGATTGTTTTCTGAGTTAACCTCTGTCCTCTCTTGGAGGATGCGATGTTACGCCAACGCTGAAAAGTCAGTATATCATGTGGTCTACACTCTTCTTGTTTCTCTATGTAAGCAAGAAATGCGTTAATCGATTTCAATCCATCGGAATGTGATATTTTTGGAGTTATCTCGTCCGTGTCGTCGTCTTCTTCACTGNGAGGATGCGGTGTTACATCAACGCTGAAAAGTCAGTATGTCGTGTGGCCTACACTCTTCTTGTTGCTCTATGTAAGCAAGAGCAGCGTTAATCGATTTCAATCCATCGGAATGTGATATTTTTGGAGTTATCTCGTCCGTGTCGTCGTCTTCTTCACTGTGTTTAGGATCGTTAACCATATCGATAATTTCCTCATGGGTAATCTCCATCTGGACATCTGCACTGCACCAATCACGAATGCCTTTGCTGTTGATTTGATTTTCAACAGGTAGCTCATTGGCCAGTTGAACTAGTTCGTTCACATTCTCCTGTTCTGGCACTTGTTTGGATTGTTCATCTAAGCCAAATAAATTTTTCCATGACTTTTAAATTGTGGTAGGTTTTAGCTCATCACATGCTGAAGCAATCCAGTACGCTACATCTTTCATTTTGACTTGCATTAAGGCTNTGTGGTAGGTTTTAGCTCATCACATGCTGAAGCAATCCAGTACGCTACATCTTTCATTTTGACTTGCATTAAGGCTTCCTTGACAGTCATTCCGTCATCAAATTTTGCAATCAACATCTGGAGAAGCCTTTGATGGTAAATTCTCTTCATTGTTTCTAGAACTCTTTGGTTTAGAGGTTGAATGAGCGACGTCACATTAGGGGGTAGAAATACAGCTCTGATATCACCACTGCACAGTTCTTGGGCATCTGGGTGAGAAACAATTTTAGAAATTTTGATTATTAGTGTTTTATTTGTAGTGTGATATTTGTGTAGTAAAAATGAGTGCTTGTAGAAGAGAAGACTAGTACAAAGATACCATTAATTTCTCTATGGAGCAGCTACACACACAAAAGAATTATGCAGATTAAAATTCTCATACCCAGTTACTACCAGGTAACTATATTAATCACAGTATGAAAAATCATGAAGTATCAGAAATCTTAATTTCTCTCAAAAGGTAAGTGAAAGAAAATTATGACTTACTTTTGTCCCTCGAGTAGAACAAGCTGTGACAATCGTAGCAAAATACAACACAACTAAGCACTTTAAAAAATTAATAAAATTTCAAATTTACACAAATTTTACAGTTGCACATTGGTTAGAAGGGNCACAACTAAGCACTTTAAAAAATTAATAAAATTTCAAATTTACACAAATTTTACAGTTGCACATTGGTTAGAAGGGGATATTTATTACTGTAGTAAGAAATACTGAACAAATCAACATTAAGACACATACGAACAGCTATAATTACAAGAAATAATCATTTTCAATGAGATTTTTTACTGAATAAGAGTATGAATCCTTTATTGAAATTTTTCAGAGCTTTAAAACTTTGGATGTAGTCCATTGTTTCTACAGAAGTCGGCAGAGGCTGCACTGGCAGTTTGGAAGGTTCNCACAACTAAGCACTTTAAAAAATTAATAAAATTTCAAATTTACACAAATTTTACAGTTGCACATTGGTTAGAAGGGAATATTTATTACTGTAGTAAGACATACTGAACAAATCAACATTAAGACACATACGAACAGCTATAATTACAAGAAATAATCATTTTCAATGAGATTTTTTACTGAATAAGAGTATGAATCCTTTATTGAAATTTGTCAGATCTTTAAAACTTTGGATGTAGTCCATTGTTTCTACAGAAGTCGGCAGAGGCTGCACTGGCAGTTTGGAAGGTTCATTTTCTTCATCTGAAGATCCGCTCCACTGCACCCTGCTGCTCACAACTTCAGCGACAATCTCAGCATCCGTCTGCTCCCCACACACAACTATGACGTCGTCCATTGTAACAAACACTTCATAAGAAACTGATGAAGTCCAATATCTAAGAACCTCCACAGCTGGCACGACCTCCTCGTCGTTATCTTCTTGAGTTTTATCTTGGATGTCATTCTCGTTTCTTGGCTGAGAAAATCCTACTTTCTTGAAACTATTTGCAATTGTTTCACTTTTAAATTCATCCCATGCACGGTTACACATCTGAGATGCTTGGAGAAAGTAAATTTTTACTGTTTTGTTTTAATTAGCGGTTAGGATGTTTTCAACACAAAGCAGTCAGTAAAAGTGCTTAAAGTTCTTAATTATGCCTTGTTCCTTTGGTTAAACAATAGAAGTCGTGTCTGGTGGGAAAAATAACACTTTTAACATTCTCAAGCACAGGTATGATTTTGTGGGCCATGCAGTTGTCAATAAACAATAAAACTTCCCAATTTTGTTTGCCCAATTTCTTATCTAATTCTACAAGCCATTTTTCAAACAGTTCACATGTCATACATGCCTTTTTATTGGCTTCATATTCTACAGGTTTGGATTTGACATTTTTTTGAAAACCTACGATTGGCGGATTTTCTTATCATCAATAACGGCAATTTTTCGGAACAATCCATATTTGCGGTAATTATTAAGTTTAGGGGCTTTTCTGAAAAACACAATAAAAATTCAAAATTATGATATATTTCTACTCTACTAATGATGCAGAACACGAATATACTAGGAGCATTAACATCCGACTAATTTCGTAATATGTGCCCACCTAACAGAACCTAACCCCACGATGGGTGAATCACTATTTTACATTTTTAAACTAACCTAGGATTGTTGGGCTTTACACTAACCTAGGTTGTTTGGGTTTTACACTAAACTACGAATGTAAGGATTTAAAGAACCGTAAAACACACCAAAAGAATATAAAATGACTCACCTAGGTAGGGGGCTGGTATAATTTCTCTAATAGACGTAAACAAACATATTTCGCAAGTTTTTTAAAATATGGTCTACTTATTTTANTGGGTGAATCACTATTTTACATTTTTAAACTAACCTAGGATTGTTGGGCTTTACACTAACCTAGGATTGTAGGGTTTTACACTAACTAGGATGTTTGGGTTTTACACTAAACTACGAATGTAGGGATTTAAAGAACCGTAAAACACACCAAAAGAATATAAAATGACTCACCTAGGTAGGTGGCTGGTATAATTTCTCTAATAGACGTAAACAAACATATTTCGCAAGTTTTTTAAAATATGGTCTACTTATTTTANTGGCTGGTATAATTTCTCTAATAGACGTAAACAAACATATTTCGCAAGTTTTTTAAAATATGGTCTACTTATTTTAACATTACGCCCTCTTGAATATGAACAAGGTAAGCTATGCAGAATCCATTAATGCAACTTTTGTTGGTCTAGGACGTTTTGTTCCGAAACGTAAACAAACTGGCTATACTGCTCATTTAGCAATTTTGTTCAATTTTTTTAAATATGTTGTATGTACTTATTTTAAAGCTACGCCCCCAGTATATTCGTGTTCTATGTGATTAGATGAGTAGAAATATAACATAATTTCGAATTTTTTTTGTGTTTTTCAGAAAAGCCCCTAAACTTAATAATTACCCCCGCNGAGTAGAAATATAACATAATTTCGAATTTTTTTTGTGTTTTTCAGAAAAGCCCCTAAACTTAATAATTACCCCCGCGGTTTTGTTTACTGCGGGCGCCATGATTTCTGGTGACATCATGATTCTTGCCATCACTGTATTGACTCCTGGGTATTGTTACGTCACCATGTGGCGTTGTTAACGGAAAATTTTGAACTTCAGTAGCAATTGCGTCTTTGCCGTGATAACGTCCCAATCCGGTGGATTTAAATCATAGAAAGCAAAAACCAGTGCTTCTGTACATTATATTCACATATGAAAGAGTGTTCAGTGTGTATTATTCTGCTATAAACGAGTGCTTCAGTGCGTAATATTCGCGTATGTGGCATGTTAGTGGATTAAGGTGTTTCGTCGAGTGAGGTCAGATTGAATTGACCGTTGACAGAGGAATTATACCAGCCGCTTACCTAGGTGGGTAAATTGATATTCTTTTGGTGTGTTTTACGGTTCCTTTAAATCCCTAAAATCCTAAATTCGTAGTTTAGTGTAAAACCCTAAAATCATAAGTTAGTGTAAAACCCGAAAAATCCTAGGATAGTGTAAAACCTTACCATCCTAGATGAGTTTAAAACCCTTAACTCCTGGGTTAGAGTAAAACCCTAAAAAACCTAGGTTAGTTGAAAACCCTACAATCCTAGGTTAGTGTAAAACCCTACAATCCTAGGTTAGTTTAAAAATGTAAAATAGTGATTCACTCATCGTGGGGTTAGGTTCTGTTAGGTTAGGTGGGCACATGTTACGAAATTAATCATACGTTTATGACCCTAGTATATTCGTGTTCTGCCTAATTAATTTAGTGGAAATATACCACTTTTCAGGGGTTTTTTTTTCTTTCAGAAAAGCCCCTAAACTGCATAATTACCGTGGTTTATGTTGGTAATAAGTTAGTGCCCCTAGTAAATTCGTGTTGCGTTAACTAGTATAGTGGAAATTAACCACTTTCCGTGATTTTTTTCTTTTATTTTCAGAAAAGCCCCTATTATGAATAATTACCAAAAAAACTACTCACGGAAACAGAATCTTCAGGGCAAACAAAGTTGCTTCCCTAGCTTGAACAATAATGTAAGGAAATTACCTAATTCAGTGAAATACTGATCTATTTGGGTTTTGCAGGTGTTCTTTTACATTTCTTTACTGTATTTCGCTTCATCGTTGCAGCCCTCAAGTTTTTTTGAATGTATATGGTATGTATGTATATATGGTTTCGGTGAGTGGAGATATTTGGACGGCTCTTAACATCGAGGTCTGGAGAGCCGATGAGGGTGAAACGAGGCGAGTATGAAGCAGCTCCGGAATGAAAGACCGGGGGAAACCCGGCGACGAGTGGAATCGTCCGGTGCGATTCTCACATGCGGAAAACCAGGAGCGACCACGCCAGGAATTTAGTAGTCTAACCACTTCACCACCGCGGCCCCTATATACTGTATATGGTTTGAAAAAAAGGAGTTGGTTGAGCAACTTTTAAAAATAACATATAATATATTATTAACGAATTTTTTTGTTTCAGAAAATTCTCAACAATACCATTTTATTAAGTTGGTACATACCGCACAAGTTTCCGATCTTGCATCAAATTATGAAATCTGCAACATGTTTTTGAAACTGCAATTTTGTCTTCCCCATTATCAATGTATGTACATATCATACACAATACATCGTCAGAGAATTCCAAAATATTCATGTTTCTCAAAATTAATCAAGTTACCCACATCAATGAACCATTATGGAATATCCTTCCCCAACTACGAACCAACAAAGAAGACTATGAACGTTTCGAGCAAAATAAAATACAGATCAAAATATCCACATGTTCCCCCTGTAAACAATACTGCACAAAGGTAACACGAGAGTTGAAGAATGAAACTTATATGTTAAAATATTCCAAATATTGCTAGCGCCTTTCGTGGCAGGACATTTAACTAGTGGCCCGAACAAAACCATAGAGTGGTGATGTTTTCCAATTGGCGACTTGACTCAAAATCTGTAGACTACCAGATCGTTTCATACTGCAAATGTGCTGTAAATATCAGATGCGTGGGACGTCATTGAAGTCAAACCTATCGCGGCAATTCAAATAGTAAATTTATGTAAAGGACATGTATTCTGTGTCAATAGCTCAGAATCAGACCAAACTTACATTGATTCAAACGGTGTTGATAATAAATTATCATAAGGCATCTATATTTTAATTTATTTGTTGGTGCTACAGTATAAACGAAATGTAAGAGGAAAAAGTATGGGCTTTTATTCATTGTCTGATCCTAGGGTGATCCAGAGACAATCTTCCTAGAATTTGGTCTGAGGTTAGTCCGGACTAAGGGGTGGAGTAACTAACTCCAATTTATAAACTCTGACTAGAGAGGGACTAACTTTCGTAGAGGGATTATGGAAGTACACTGTTG
>NQII01006261.1:112869-128363 GCA_002778355.1 Clitarchus hookeri | reverse complement strand
AAAGCTCAAATCTGTGGCTGTTGCCAGAATTTCGTTTACTTCGGAGAGATAAGGACATTATTTTGTAACACCTATTATTACATCGATATTAAGGATACGCTTACTGCAAAATTACTTGTTTTACTGACCAGTAGTCACTACGACGTTTTGCAGCAAAATACAAACACTTGTATAAACGACACATCCCTTTTCGATAACAAGTAATTTATATATATAAAAAGGCTGTGTCCGTTTCTTCGGATGCATATAACTCCCAAAAAAATCAACCAATTTTCATTCTGTTTTTTTATAAACCTTCCTTTCGTTCCCTCGAGTGTTTGTACACCTTTCTTTTTATCTGTATTACCTGCAAAGGTACTAAAATCTGCAAAAAAAAAACTCATTTTCACCATGTTTTCGCGTCAGGAAGCGCCTTTGTTGACAGCTGTCTGTTTGAACATTTAGATTTAGGAACAGTATGTTTTTCGCACGGCCAATTGTATGTGTCGTGTTCTAGAGTAGGGAAACCATCCAAAATATTCATACGCGCGGAATATGGTAAAACTAAAAACATTGTATACAAACAAGTACTTCAATAATAAAGGTTTTGAAAATACATATACTTCTTTCAATTAATTTCACAGAAATTAATAGAACCAAAATATTTTATGCCACAGCAACGCGTGGCCGGGTAAGCGAGTAATTCATAAAATACTAGTTTTGACTAATGAACCAGTAGAGCAAATTGTGATAGTTGATACATAAAGCAATAGTTGCAGTTTCGGGTTACGCGCTGTTCTCTTTCCACGAGTGCACCGGACAAGACCGGGTTTGGCATTAACGCATGTATTTGGATTTAAATATGTCAGAGAAACCTAAATAACTGGAAAAGGCCATGCTTAGAGCAGGAAGCGTGCTTTATTTATTACTTTGCTGGGGGAAGGGTGGAATATTCATGTGCATTTAGGGCAATGAATGGATGATACGTGGGACTATCATTACTTATATTTCATTTTTATGTAGCAATTTAAATAAGAAAAACGTCTACGGTACGATAGATACTTTCGTATTCTGAAGGAAAAATTTATTAAGAAATATATGGGCTCTGGTAAAAAAAACATGAGATTTGTTATTAAAAGAGTCACGTATAAATAATTTTCCTAGCCGAATTATGCCGAGATCTAGAGACACTATATTCGCATCGCTACGAGTAACCGTGCGTTACAGGATGTTATAGAAGGGTTAAAACATGGCCTGCAATTCTGTTCACAGCAAAATTAATCTATTTTTTTGATAAGATTATAGTATAATATGCTTTTAATAAGTCTCGGGAAGTTTAATCAGCCTGATGTTTCAGAAAATACGATCTAGACCAGCATGGAATTTAGTAATAGCAAGGTATCTGGAGCTCAATACTTATTATAGCAAATAATGTGCCTGAGGAGATAGCAGTACTTGGGCCTAATAATCCGAAACAAATGAAATGAGCAAAGAAATAAAACCGACCTGAAAGACAGCAGCTATAGACAAGTTACGCAGTAATAAGAATATATCGTAAAGTTTAACGATAAATAAATACGACAGACGTTGGATGTAAGATATGAAATGCGATGCGTGGCAATTAAAGATCAGCAGAGGCTACACTTGTTAACAATTAGAGATCTTAACGAGACGTCAACACAGAAGTCGGGGAAACAACACTTCAACATGCGGTATACGTGGTCCAAAATAATGGCGTGGGCAGGATGTCTCTTTTTAATTGGCACAGAGGGCAAGAATCAAAATGACATTTAGTGGGTAGCTTGTGAGAAACACTAGGGAATACACCTCTAGCTAGACAAATAATGAGGTGTGTTGACGATGAACAATACTTGCCTATGCTACATGACCTGGACATAGCTTCAGTTCACTGGCGATGGCGAAGAATGTCGGAGGAATGATAATAGAGAGACATACTTTGCTGTCAAAAGAAATCAATTATATTTTGCGGTTCGATGTATCGACTTCTACCCATCAGTAAGAAATTGCATTTGAAACTTTGCCAATCAGCTTGGTGCAATTTGATACGGTACCTACAAAAATGGTAATCGAAACTAGGAAAGGAAAAAATCGTCAAGAAAATGAAGAAGTAAATCTCCCTGAATTCGACTCAAATTGCGTTTGGCACAAAATTAACTTGCCTGTTTCTTTGATAGAATTTCTCGTGTGCCCAGTAATACTTATTCACTTTCCTCAACGAAATATTCTTCCCCATTTTTAGGGGGGGGGGGGAATTAACTATCAGTTATAATACAGGTATGTTCACATCGCCGATAATATTTTAAAAATTATATTTAAGAGCAAAAATAAATTTTATAAGAAAGTTATCTGAATATCACGTCCTTATAAACACGGTGATCCGATTTCTACTTCCGGTGACACACTTACGTTTTTGCATGTGGAAAACCTTACTGACATTGTTGTTGGTGTATTTACTCGAGCTATTCCTGTTTCCCCCACACATGAATGTCGTCGCCACTCTAACTTTGGGTCCAGTTCCATGTCATCCGTCAGGGTTCACGGACTACTAAGAGTCTTAACTCCAAAATTCTTTAATTGAGTTCCTCCTCTCCCCATGTATTGCTATTATAATTAACATACACGTAAGTTATTGGCCTGTGCTGGAGTAGTATGACTTTATAAGTACATTAAGTTATTCATAAATTATAATTCGTAACTGGACTAATGTTAAACAACAAAACTTTTATACTTAGCATAAAATATTTATTTATTTTTCTTTCACGTGAAATATAATGGTTAAAAAGAACCGTTTTACACAATGATTTAAAGTGTGTGTAAGTGCCTGCACACTTAATGCTGGCATAAAATAAAGTACAAATATAAGTTTGCTTCATTGGATGGCAGATTGGACATAACGTTTTGGGCACAGGGCAGTCATATGTCCTAGTATATTTATTCACAACGATTCTCTTTCGGAGTTTTAAATGTCTCTAAGCCTCGGAACGATGGTTATTCCTGAACGGCGATGCCAGAGTAGGTCTCGATCCACTTGAGGTAGCTGCTGACCCTGGAGAAGATTGTTGGGGCGCCGCTCGGGCAGTTGATCAAGTGGAAGGACGAGACGCCAACCACAGTGTACAGGCCATCATCTTCCGCAATCACCATAGCTCCGCCGTTGTCACCCTGTAACATACACAGACCATCACTGTTCCTGGAAATGAATATCTGTTAAATAAAAACAAAGGATTACGTATCTCCTCCCCACTCTTAACTACAAAAAAATAACGGTAAAGAAATTTTTTTTAGAACACGGATTTAAAAAGATTTTTAAAAAATGTAACTTGGATAATATTTTAATTTTTGTCTCTAGCACTGCGATAATGAACATCCGTCTTAGAGATAGTGTTGTGCAAAAACTATTTTAAACCATAAATCTTAACACTAAACACAGGAAGTAGAAGGCAGTTGTAAAATAATATAAAATAAACGACATTTACTTAGTTCCGGGGATGTGCTTTACTGTAACACATCACAAGGCGGCCATTCTGGAAATTAAAAACCTGTTTATAAAGAGATAAGTTGTTTGCGCTTCATGAAGCTAATTGTATAACAAAATTGGTATTGGTAAGGTAAATAAAACAGTTGAAGATGTGGCATATATTGTTCGACTGGAATACTCTCTTGAAATGTAGAGCCGACGGAAGAACTTGCGAGTATGTTTTCGGTTTATGATGATATGCCCGAAACATCAACAGACGCCATTTCGGGAAAAAATCTGTCAATATAACACTAACTCTTTATCTCAAGTGTTTAATACTTATACAGCACATTTTATAGGAGTGGTTATAATAGTTCCGCACTAATACGGTATCACTAAAGCCTTATTTTTTCTGTTTGTTACGTCCAAGAAAATGACGGAGTAGAGATACTGTCATTAACAAATACGTCATTGATATCGATAATAAACATGGGTGCATGAGTTTAGAATAAAATCGGTTGAACTAATCTAGAGCTGAAATAGTCAGCTCGAAATTCTGGGGGAGGCAATTTTGAAATTAGGTTCTTCATTTGTTAAATAAAAATAAGCTTGGTCGGCATGGTTGGTTATTTCCCAATGACGCTGGCCGTTTGTGACGTGGGCGGGAAGGAATACTCACATTGCACGGACTCCTGCCGTCTTCTCCGAGGCTGCAGATGCTAGTGTCGTACAGATCGAGAGGGTAATATCGCTCGCACTCATCATTGGTGATGATCTTCACCTGTGCGAACTGAAGTGACGGGCTGTAGGTGAAGTTATCTGTGCGCATGATACACACAAAAACATCAGGAGATCTGCACGAATTGCTGCGGGTAGCAGCGATGAGTCACTGCGTCCAAGTAGGGCACACTGCAAACTTTGAAAATAACACAATCCTTATAATCTGGTACAGTAAGCAGGTTCTTATTTATTGCATAAAACTTATCATCACTTAACCATGCAAAGAGCGCTGCCAGGAATTGGAACCTCTGATTTCAGAAAGATCCGAACAACTTTTTTATTGACCCTGAGCTTAATTTTTAGTCAGGCATATATGTATTTTAAGCTATTATTTGTTTAACCTTTTTGCCACAGAGCTTGACGTCTTACACATGACAGCCACATGTAACTCCTTTATGCGGTGATTGCGTATTGTATTAATTAAATAAGAAATGATATTATTATCTCCAAGGCGTCAATTATTTCAGTCCGCCTCGTGTTCGGGGCATTATATTTTTATACGATTTTTATGCCAAGGATATTATCTCAAATCAATTTTGGGCAACAAAAATTACTCATAAAATTGTTTACCATTTTGGTTTTAAAACTTTTATTTTCGCTCCCTACTACACTTTAGCACAAATGATTTTTTTTGCAGGTAATTTAGAATTAACTAAATTTACTTGGCCTTTTTGACATTAATCTATAACTAACCCTAGAACAGTATACAACATTAAAATGATTTTGTTATTTACTTACTGTTTCATATCAGCAATAAACTGAGAATATTTACATTGTATTCGTCAGAAATTCATTATATTCAAAATAAGTTTTTAGTAAAAATGTTTTTCTGGCAAGTACTAGATAAACGTATTAGTTACGATCACGCTGTTGTAAGGTATTGTCTGTCCCATATAAGTTGGTGAGATTTTGACAGTCAGTGAGTGACAACTTCGCGAATACGAAACAAACAACGTGCCATTTACAAAATGCTGTATTAGCTGACGCATGGACGAACAAAATTTAATATTACGTTGGTTATTCTGAGTGCACTGCCGACGCACATCAGACAAGCAGAAAACACGCGGATAAGAAAGAGTTCTTATATTAATTAATACATTTTATTTTACGTGGTCATAAAACAGCGGTTTTTGATTTTATTACGTNAAGAAAGAGTTCTTATATTAATTAATACATTTTATTTTACGTGGTCATAAAACAGCGGTTTTTGATTTTATTACGTGAGTTATTGCTGATTTTATAACCTGAGTTATTATCTGGCGTGGTCTCTTATACATGTGGATGTGTATAATAATTCAAGACTTTGAAACGGGGAAATATATTGTTTATTTGTGCAGTCGTATTTTAATTTTTGTACCAGTGTCTCCAAGAACAACGGCATGGATTTATTTTATTTGTTGTTAATTTTGTTGCCATTGCAAGAAGGAAAACGCTGAGAAAGTATTGCTTAAGGTTATGGTGTCTGCGGTTCACAGGTTCTGTTCGTAGTTAAGGGCCAAAGAATTTTTTTTTAAATATTATGCAGAACACAACTTTTTACTTACTTTGCATTGTGCATTGACAGTGTTCCGTAACAAAACTAAACGTTATAACTCTTTTATTTACATTTTATATTCAGTCCATCAGAAATTTGTAGCATGACAATTAAGCTAATTCACGTTAAACTGGGCACCCAAGCGATTTTAATCCGCGAATCTAATTAGACAAGTTTATGAAAGTTATAGGGTGTCCGGTAAAGACTATAAGAAAATGGCCAGCATCGATATTATGTATGGAAGGGTATATTTACTCCATCACGGGAAAGGGCATCGTAAAACGTTAGAATTTAAGACCTCTCTAATGAATAGCTACGCGCTGTTAGGCAATTTGATTCCTCCAGTATGATGATAATTGCATGTAACATTCATCCCAAGTGCGTTGTAGCACAATCAACTCAATATGAATTTTCGAATTTGACGCTTAATGTTTCAACGGGCTGGTTACTTCAGTGCAGTTCTCGTTATTGTATTTTTGCATGCTTACAACTGCTGAGCCGGCCGAATCCACTGACCGTCGCGTCCAGCCCGGCGAAAGACTGCGAGACCTGGGAGTACCTCGGGAGCCGCACTGAAGAGATGAAATCTGAAAGTGAAAGGTAACACACGTATAGAATGTGGCACAACAACAAACACACAATGCATGTGTTGGACATATTACGACGCTGTAAATGCACCCAGAGAAATTCTTATTTAAGGTGTATACTAATCGTTCTCGTCTCTAGTAAAACGTAGCCGACACTATATTCTAACAGTTAAAATTCCTTTAAATGGTCGTACGCGAAATACCTGAGAAAATTATCCACGTTGGTGGACATGAAAAGTTAATATTTCAACATGCATGCCAGTGATTGCTGGAAGAACCATGTCTATACGCATGACAAATATGTTGAAAAAATACAGACATCTGATATAACTAGATTCCCCATGAAAGTGTAACTGCCTAATTGTTAAGTATAAAATAGATATAAGACATTGGCAAATATAACTATAAAAGTATCGCAAATATAACTATAAAAGTATCTTTATGTTTCCACCCATAAAAATATTTGAATGCTGAAGGAAATTTTAAAAGCAAGAAACCCATGTTTAATTATCATGAACAGTATCGCAGCATTAGTCTCCAAATTTTAGTTCGCAAAAAAGTTGCCTTAGGAAAACATTTTGTAGCACCGGCGCGGAGCTTGCAAAAAAATGATATAACTGGAGGTTTTAAACCCTGCGGGATACGCAACACTTTTTGCTTATGTAATTTTGTAGTTGCCTATCAGCGAGGATTATAATCTTCCCACTAAAAAAATCTATAAGAATACTTTTTTTTTTTTCAAAACAGCGTCGTTTTTGGTATTTAACTGGGTCAAAATTCATGTTAAGTGTAATATGGAGATTAATACATAAATAAAATACCAATGGTTTGGTAGTAGCAAAAAATAACACAAAATAATTATGATTAATAAAAACANTTTCAAAACAGCGTCGTTTTTGGTATTTAACTGGGTCAAAATTCATGTTAAGTGTAATATGGGGATTAATACATAAATAAAATACCAATGGTTTGGTAGTAGCAAAAAATAACACAAAATAATTATGATTAATAAAAACATTTAAATATTATATAAAAGTTGTANACATTTAAATATTCTATAAAAGTTGTAACTTGTTCTAAAATAGTGCATCCTCGCGCACGAAGGAGTACAGAAAAATAAAATACGGTCTACGTTATTGGTCCATTTATTAAGAAATTACACTTCTCGTAGTTAAACTTTCATGATTTCACCCCTTTACAAATTGTGTTAGGCAATAATTCGTATTTATTTACCTCACAATTTTTTATTTTAAGGGATGAATTAGAAAATATATTGATACGATCATTTTTCCGCATGTCTGTTTACGCTAAAAAATTATAACGTTGTGGTTAGGCAGCAAAGTACACAACAGTAAAAAAACTGTCTCGGAGAGGCGTTTTTACGTAACTGTAGGATTGGAAATGTCTACCGGCAGTTCAGGTGTACCAGGTTGTGCTAATTCATGTTAACAATTAAGTGGAATCACTTGATTTTTTATTACAATAAAACTTGCATCTATTCACTCCTGCATTCGCCAGACGGCATCCCTAAGCATAGTGTTGTGTTCGCCTACTCAGTAAAATTTATGTTTTATAGTTTTTTATAGACTACGCGACTAAGGAACAAACTGAAGTCTTCCCTTCGTTCAGCGTAAATCCAAACTGACAAACCCACACTATAAATAACAGAGCCAAATAATTTTTGAATCACTAACAGCGAGAACACTACGAAATTCGCACGGGTTAGGAATGTGCCATGGGCGTACTGAGTGCGAAGGGCTCAGTATGTAGTGGGGATGATTGTCCCTAGCGTGTTGGTATATCATATGTGGACTTTGTTTTCAGGTAAATAATGACAGCTGGGAGCAGATGTGCCATTTGGGCGTATCTACATCCCTCGTCGACGAAGGCCAAGGCAATGCCGCGAAGCTAAGAGCACCGCAATAAGATATCAAAGTATATTAAACGTGTATACGTGCGTTTATGGCGGGGATGTGTAATCTGTAGAGAGAGGATTGCACAGGAGAAATCTGTGTGGCATTGTACGTGGTAGTCCCCAACACACGTCTTGCATGCATTCAGTTACTGTGTTTGCGTGTGAAACAATACGAGAATATGGTAACTTGGTATGTGAAAAGGTAGCTGAGTAATGCCTGTAAAGGCAGTAACTTCCACGATGTTTACCCGGATACTCGTCAGTATTCATGGGTAAAGTTGCTCTCTCACACTTAACTGAAAACTTGTGGTTGTCCTGCTTGGATTTTTTTTACACATTGGGTAGACCTGCTGTTCCCCTACATGTAAAAATATATTATATGGACGTTGTATAGATCTGGTGTCTAGCTTTCATGTATATATCAAGTTGTAGTGTTATTAAACGTAACTACAAAGGCTGTTCACGGTAAACTGAGTACTTTAAAATCAACCTCTGAAAAAATTCACTGTCCATTACTAAAAATACTCTAGAATTAGCCTACACGCCGGCGTGTAGGCTGTCAGTTAAGTTGGCAGTGGATTAATACATCTAGTCCTAACTCTCGGTGTTGTAATACGAGGATAATTTTTAATTTAACAGCAACTGAACTTAGTTGTTGTGGTTTTATACACGTTAGAGTACGTATTTGTATATATGAGTAACACTTTTACATTTATAGAAATTACGCTTCATTTGCATAGCGCTTGAATAAAGTGATAAGGCTCGTGACAATGTTAATCTTTAACAAGGCAGAAGAATAAAAATGAGAAGGAAAGTAGGCTACTCGTTATAGACTAAAGGTGAGGTATACCGATCTCGCTGGCTGCGCACAACCAACCTCCGTGCCCCAACATTGAACAACTATTATGCCAATACGGCTAGCAAAAATGGCGTGGATTGAATTTGAGGTTAGATCACTGTTTAGTAAACAGGTGCTTTGGATATGTTTTATACTTCCTATACCCAATTTGTAATGCATTTTATTGAATTAAAATTGTTAAATGCATTTTACGATTATAATAGTGCTTGTCATTTAAAAATTAATATACAAACAAACACGATCAGCTTTGTTGACCGTGTGATTTTGACAGTTGTGTTTCTTTGATGCAGGTCAATTTTGGCTACATGCACATAAGACGAATAATCGGTCTACCTCATCTATGCTACTCATAGATCCTCAGCAGGGCTTCCGAAAGTGCTCCGTTGCCAGCGACCAGTCTACAGTAGCTTCTACGCCACCTTGATGTATGACGCGCGCAAAACGAATGTCGCGACTCACCGTTGAAGGAGACGGGAGACGGCAGCTTAATGATGGCGATGTCTCTCTGCGTGAAGACGCCTGCGTAGTCGGAGTGCACGACCCAGTAGCGGGAGACCTGGGACNAGAGAGGATTGCACAGGAGAAATCTGTGTGGCATTGTACGTGGTAGTCCCCAACACACGTCTTGCATGCATTCAGTCACTGTGCTTGCGTGTGAAACAATACGAGAATATGGTAACTTGGTACGTGAAAAGGTCGCTAAGTAATGCCTGTTAAGGCAGTAACTTCCACGATTTTTCCGTGGATACTCGTCAGTATTCATGAGTAAAGTTGCTGTCTCACTCTTAACTAAAAACTTGTGGTTGTCCTTTTTGGATTTTTTTTTACACCCATTGGGTAGACCTGCTGTTCCCCCACATGTAAAAATATATTATATGGACGTTGTATAGATCTGGTGTCTAGCTTTCATGTATATATCAAGTTTTAGTGTTATTAAACGTAACTACAAAGGCTGTTCACGGTAAACTGAGTACTTTAAAATCAACATCTGAAAAAATTCACTGTACATTACTACAAATACTCTACAATTGGCCTACACACCGGCATGTAGGCCGTCAGTTAAGTTGGTAGTGGATTACTAAATCTAGTCCTAAATCTTGGTGTTGTAATACGAGGAAAATTTTTAATTTAACGGCAACTGAATTTAGTGTTTTGGTTTTATAAACGTTAGAGTACGTGCTTGTATATATGAGTAACATGTTTACATTTATAAAAATTACGCTTCATTTGCATAGCGCTTGAATAAAGTGATAAGGCTTGTAACGATGTTAATCTTTAACAAGGCGGAAGAATAAAAATGAGAAGGAAAGTAGGCTACTCGCCATAGACTAAAGGTGAGGTAGACCGATCTCGCTGGCTGCGCACAATCAACCTCCGTGCCCCAAAATTGAACAACTATTCTGCCAATACGGCTAGCAAAAATGGCGTGGATTGAATTTGAGGTTAGAACACTGTTTAGTAAACAGGTGCTTTTCATATGTTTTATACTTCCTATACCCAATTTGTAATGCATTTTATTGAATTAAAATTGGTAAGAGTATTTTACGATTATAAAAGTGCTTGTAATTTAAAAATTAAGATACAAACAAACACGATCAGCTTTGTTGACCATGTGATTTTGACAGTTGTGTTTCTTGGAGGCAGGTACATTTTGGATGCATGCGCATAAGACGAATAATCGGTCTACCTCATCTGCAGTCTATGCTACTCATAGATCCTAAGCAGGGCTTCCAAAAGTGCTCCGTTGCCCGCGACCAGTCTACAGTAGCTTCTACGCCGCCTTGATGTATAACGCGTGCAAAACGAATGTCACGACTCACCGTTGAAGGAGACGGGGGACGGCAGCTTAATGATGGCGATGTCTCTCTGCGTGAAGACGCCTGCGTAGTCGGAGTGCACGACCCAGTAGCGGGAGACCTGGGACACAGTTCCTTCTTGCGGCACTGCCAAGTTGGTCACGCCCAGCGTCACAGTGTAGGAAGCGTGCCTGTGGTGCAGATGATAATAGACCGCCAAGAACTGACAACTGCGTAACTGGACCGCTTGCAATTATAACTAACTCTTTCATTTAATTNATTATCATATCAGTATTTTTACAGTTACCACGACTATGTGCCTCATGTGTGTATCACATTTGTGTATATCTTGCTTTCGCATATCTCAGTTTGTTGCAAGTTATCCATCCTGAATTTTATTTACGTATATGTTTTCATATTTATTTCGTTTGGAAATTATAGTTAACTATGCTTATAAGTACGCTTAGGACATATATATATACACTGAAGGGCCAAAAAACTGGTATAGGCGTGTGTATANCGCGTGCGTATACAAATAACAAAGGTATGGAACCAATCAGAGTAACGCGATGTGGTCGGCAGCTAGATCGGTTACTGCTGCTACAATGGCAGGTTATCAAGATTTATGTGAGTTTGAACGTGGTGTTATAGTGGGCGCACGAGAGATGTGACATAGTATCTCCGAGGTAGCGATAACATTTGGATGTTCGCGTGCGACCATTTCACGAGTGCACCGTGAATATCGGGAATCCGGTAAAACATCACATCTTCGGCATCACTGCGGCCGGAAAAAGATCGTGAAAGAACCGGACAAGCGACGACTGACAAGAATCATTAAACGTGACAGAAGTGCAACCCTTTCTCAAATTGGCGCAGATTGGATCTGTGGACTGCCCTGCAGTATTCATGGTGTGAATTGCCTCCTACATACCTTCAGACATTAGTCGAGTCCATGCCACGTCGTCTTGCGGCACTTCTGCGTGCTCGGGGGGCCCTACGCGATATTAGGCAGGTGTGCCAGTTTTTTTTTTGGCTCTTCAGTGTATGTTAGTCACGTAGTTAACAATCTCACGGCTAACAGTTAATAAACTCTCATTTGCCTTATGAAAACGTGCCAGCTTCACTCACCAGAAGGATACGTCGTGCCAGATAAAGGACCTAATTCACATTGTGATGTCACGTACAGAAAAAAATTTCAACCATTGATGTACAAAGCATAATTCGAAGCAAGTTTCCTGGTAATAGAGCTTCCTTATCAGACACAGTGATGCATGTCGTTAGCGCAAATTGACGGTAATAAAAGTTCCCAGTAAGCTGCATTCAAAAAATGATTTTATTTAATTGCCGACACAAGAAAAATTACTTTTGCAGCTGTTGAAACTGCGAGAACAATTAACTCGATCAAGTGGCTATAATTTAAACGTAATATAAATTAAGGTTGTTTAGAGTGGTTTCTCCTCAGTAACTTACAAATGTGACTTCGTAAAAATGAAATTAAAAATAGCATATGGATCTTGAGTTAGGATGACTACAATTTGGTTTGTTTTTTCGTATCTATAATGTATAAGGATATTCAATGAGCAATTTTTTAAATCTTATATGAGGTCAACATTTACGACATGGATCGAAATTAATACGAGCTATTAATTCTTTCCTAAATAAATTCTGCATTTCTAGAAGGGCGTGTGTTCTGAACGTGTAACATTGGGATAGTCTATTCTAACTTAATAAGTCATTTACCATTATTTATTGAGCACATATATTTACCTCTGACAACAGTTTGAGAGATCATAAGCTGTCTACACCTGTGTTTCACGTCTTCTACTCCACTACTACGTGTTTTATTAAATCATAAATATTTTAATAGAAGCCACTACGAAAAAAGTCCAGAAATACACGTAGTACTAAGCACACATTTAACATTTTTGTAACTCTAAAAGTGTAAGTCTAAACGGAGACATACAATTTTTTTTTAACTAGATCCAGATGCTGTATAATGTGTTATTCAATATCGTTAAACGTGTTTCAACTACGTAAAATCGTCCGTTGTATTGATAAAATATTTATTTCCTTTTAACATTTGTGATGCTCTACTCTCGCGCCATGTTACGCTCGTTGTTACATGCGGACACTCTATTAGTAGTTTCTGTAAGCCAGTATGGGCAGGTTAACTTGAAAAATTTGTATTTGCAGCACCACCATATACGTTCAATTATTATTTCCATTACACGTGAAGAACCTTCTTTGTCCCTCTGCGAACCAACCTCGCTGTACATGTCACGCCAGGGAAGCTGTTGATATATTTTGCAGCAGTTTTTTTTTCACTCAATGGAAATTAATATTTCTTTTTCTGCTCCTAGCTTATTTTAGTCTGATAAATTATATATCTATATATAAATACATTTTTCTCAACTATCATCTCTGCCACACTGTTGATAAGTTGATCTCATGTCGTGCTAAAGCTAGGAATTCTTTCGTGCACGAAGTCCAGTTTCACCTCAGCGGATTGAGATCGCATTTTATCTCGCTCTTGAAATATATATATAGCCGGAACCTTAATTAATTACTAATGAACTTACCTGCGCAACAACACACACGAGTTGGACTAAGTGCTGCTAGTTTGTTCTTAAATATACTTGGAAAATATATATTAAATAACGTAACATCATTTGGATATTTTGCTTGACATATTTTGGAACAATCTCGATCTACAGTACTCAGGCGGACCTAAAACTTCAACCCCCNTGAACTTACCTGCGCAACTATACACACGAGTTGAACTAAGTGCTGCTAGTTTGTTCTTAAATATACTCGGAAATTATATATTAAATAACGTAACATCATTTGGATATTTTGTTTGGCATATTTTGGAACAATTTCTATCTACAGTATTCAGGCGGACCTAAAAATTCTACCCCCCACCCCGCACACATTAATCATTACAATTTTATTTTATAATATAGAGGGTACTTAAAAAAACTGATTTATAATCTACAATTCATAAATGAAAGGACTTAACATGCAACAGTGCCATTCAACATGACAACAATTGATTGTTTTATTTTACTGTATTCCGGGAATTTAAAATCGTGGTGACTTCAACTATGTCTGAAAGACTTATAACTGAGTTTTACAAAAAGAGATTATAAATAGCAAGCAAGGTAATATGAATAAAATAAATAAAAATCCCGGTGAAGTCCACATCCTAATAAGTGGCCACACTTTCTCGTGTGCTTCAAAAATCAAAACTTCGGAATTTCATGTACTAATTTCTATAAAAAATTTATTCGAACGTACTTTTTAATCCTGTTTAGTGTAGAGGAAATAAAGTTTTGCAATTCACCGACATTATACATGATTAGAAAGTCTTTCACGACGAATAGCTGTATTTGTTTGTGTTGCTAAGTCACTCTCCGTCTATCTATGGCATATAAGATTTCCCCCGGATTAAATTGTTATCTCCTATTGATAAGAAAAAAGTAATACATCCAAGTTCCAGGGCGTCTTCCTAGGCAGATATGGCTACGGAGTTACTTTGGTACACAAGATTCTGGGCTTGAATTCTGAGTAATTCATTGACGTTCATGTAGTTTACGGAAATAAGGTTGGAACATTCTAGTATTTTTTTGTAGAGAGGGAACACTTCATTAGTCACACTCAAGTAATTAATTAAATTCTAAGCAAAGGTGCACTCGTATACATACATTTGTGTTACCTGTCTAAGGACGCAAATTTTTGTGCATACGGCGGAGTAAATTAATTAAGTTTGCACATGGGCCTTCGAAGAAATATAATTATCACTGAGAATTCAAAGCTCAGTAAACGTAATACTGTAAAATAATGTCTCAAATAAAGGTTTTTGTAGGTTACAAGCTACGCTCCGGTTAAGTGAAATACTTAGTGGCGGAACTCTCTTACTTTTAGCGAAAATACTTAAGTGCTCTCAACAGTTATGATGCTCAGTTTTCATTCCTATATTTTTAAGTAGCGATATAATTGATAGTCTTTTGAACGTATAAAAATGGCAAATTCATAACAATATTGTGAATTTTTTTAATGTTTCTAAAAAACATTTAACCGCATTGAAAACGTATTTATTATTACTGTTAGGTGTGTGTTAAGGGCATTTTAATGCTCCTCTAGAGAAACTTTTATATGGGCGCACAAAAAAATTTCAATAAATTGGTAAGAGTTTCTCATTGAAATTTCCCCGTTGAAAATATTATCTGCCAACTTCTGTTTACCGCGTTCAAGCCAAAGGTGAAATTTTCGAGATCTACCTTGACTACACGGTATAAGTGACGGCCATCATAAACCTAGATAATAATAATAATAATGGCGTGTGGGGAGTGCACCCAGGGCAAGGCAACACCCACCTAGTGACGGTCTTTCCAGCTGGGACCCGTAGGTGACCGTCATCCCCAGGCATGAGAGAAATAAAGCCCTAGAATGTAGCGGCACTGGAGTGCAAGGGTGGGGGAAACGGGAGTACCCCGAGAAAACCCGCCGGCAAGCGGCATCGTCCAGCACGATCCCCACATGCGAAAATCCGGGAGTGAACCCGCC
>NQII01006261.1:0-112499 GCA_002778355.1 Clitarchus hookeri | reverse complement strand
GGAGTACCCCGAGAAAACCCGCCGGCAAGCGGCATCGTCCAGCACGATCCCCACATGCGAAAATCCGGGAGTGAACCCGCCGGGGATCGAGCCCGGATCACCGTGGTGGGAGGCGAGTGCCCTGGACACTGCGCCACCGCTGCCCCTATAAACCTAGAGAAACATCGGAGAACCGAGTACGGTGTTTCGCGTTACTACCGTGCAAGGTAGAGTCGAATGACGCTGGCCGGAGATGCAGCGAGAGGTCGCCAGGGTTCGAGGCACGGGGCGAGCACGTGAGGTATAGTCAGGCGACAATGGAGATGCAGTGATCGTCTCTAAGTCCTAGGCACTGTGTCAATGTGCAGGGCGCGACGAGATGATGCCCCGCCGTGTAACTGGAGGTGCTGCGGCGAGACACCATCTACCTGGGCGGCCGACGAAGGCTCCTCGGCGTCGTGTCAGCGTCGTGAGGTGCGGTCAGGGTACGTACCCGGAGACGCAGTTGGCTGCCGTCACGGTCCACGTGCTCGAGATGAGGGAGCCCCCGCAGAAGCTGCTGCTGCCCAGGACTATATGCGCGTGCCACGGGAATTGTCCTCGGGCTGCTGTTCCTCCGTTTATGACTCGGCCTTGGAAGTCCTCGCTCGTCCTTCCTGCTTCAGCTGCACACACACGCACAATCCCGTCAAGGAAAGTTAAATGCACGAGCAGCACTCGGCATGTGGCTGAGCTACTGTGGCCGATGAGAACTGGAACGTGGACGCTTTTTGAGAGATGTTTTGGGAGAGAACAAGCAGAAAAAAGTCAAGGGAATTTTTGATTCAATTTACACAGATATCTATTATTTGCAACTACTATTTGGCCTCAGAACACTGACGTCAATAATGACAAACCTCTGATTAAAGCATAGACGTGTATGTATATATGCAACAAATGGGGCCAGGGTATAATGGAACATATGAAAAAAAAATCACATTTCCAAAAGTCTACTACCACGTTTAGCGGCCATACCATGTAAACCGAAACGATACGTCAAAGAAACTAACACACAACTTTCCTGTCACAAAACTACTTGATCCACTAATGTATCTTCATTTTTACTAACATAAGTATCGAACCATCAATATTCCTGAAAATATTTCTCAGCCAGTATCCTCTCCTTCTGTAGCATCTTCGTGACCTGTTGGACGTTTGCTTACGGGAGCTTTCTCGCGCTCGCTTCAGTTATCCTAGAATTTGGTGCCTAACACTGGGCTAGTACTGATGGAGGGCGTATCTTCTCTAATGGCAAAGTGCATTTACACCGCTCTTGCTCTCAGCTTATATATATACACAACAGAAATATGGCATTTAAGGGTTCTGCCTGCCCGGTGCTTGAACTGTGTTGCAGAGGGTTTGAAATCCTGTTTTATTTCACGAAACTATTAAACGTGTCCTAGTATGTTTACCTACAAAAATATATCATACCCCAGATGAGGAAGGAATTGTACTTTTAAGTTACCACGCATGCTGTAAATATTATTTTAGAGCCCTCCAGTATAGTAAGTTAAAAACGTATTTTTCAGACTGCCGTATCTTCAAAACATATTAGGCGGACACGAGCCATTGAACGTTGCTAGAGACTTTTCAACAATAAAATTATAGGGTTACCGCAGCACCACGAGAACACTGCACTCCAGTTCAGAGCCACGCGTTTGGCGAGTGAATGAAGAGATTTTCGGCGGCTCTTAACATCGAGGTCTTGAGAGCCGATGAGGGTGAAGCGAGGTGAGAATGGAGCAGCGTCGGAATGCAAGAACGGGGGAAACAAGGGATCGTCGAGAAACCTCGCCGACCAGCGGCATCGTCCGGCACAATTCCCGCGTGTGAAAATCCGGGAGTGACCCCCGCCGGGATTCTAACCCGGTAGGTCTGGGTGGGTTGCGAGTAGTCTGACCACTACACCACCGTGTCTCTTGCAGCGCCGCCGCCGAACCCTCATACGCCACCGGATGGCATTTAGTGTTGTGAGACCGGAAGCCGAGACTCCCATAACTCACTAGGTGTTTGTGAAGCAAATGCACCCTAACACTTTCTCAAATCATTGGGTTGGCGGCAGGGGCTGTGTACTGTGAGGCTTTGGGCACCGGGCCCTTATTTAGGCGAGTTATTTGGTGTTGCCTATTTTTAAATACAATTACGTTTTCGTGTTTTCGGCGGGGGAGTGAAGCTCCCCTCCAGCCTCCCGGCTGGAGTGAATGTTGTGTCGTGTAGTATGTCTAACATGTTGAAAGTTGTTTGCAAGTGTGCTAATTAATGTATGTAGTGTGCATATCCCTAGTCTCCCGGTGTGTCCTATACAGATGTAGCTGCCCCACTTCTCAAGAGAAAAGCGATGCTGGCAGGCGGGCACCTTATCACACGGACAAGTTACAACTGGAGCGCAAGTGACCTTGAAGCAGTCAGCGCCAGGACAACCGAACAGGAAGAGTGCATTCCAAAGTTCAGTTTCCAAACCGCCCCTCTGCTTGCAGTACTCATATCAGATTACAACTAACGAGCGTCGGTCCCATCTGTAAAACTTCGGCTGTAACGCACAAGTAATATAGGCTGTTCACGGTGAAGTGAGCACTTTTGAAGTCCTAGTTACTTTTTTCCTATCAGCCAAATTTATCCTTCCACCACATTTTAAAATACATATCGCAATATAAATGATAAACACAGTGCACGTATTTCACTGGACTCGAAAATTAACGTCTAAGCCTACAATAAAGTATATTTATTCACTATTATTACAAATGAGAGGGCTTCAAAAAGTGCTAACTTTACCGCGAATGTAATCCATTCACGGTTACTTCACACTTTTCTGAAGCCCTGCTAAAGTTCTATTTCCAGAAAATTCCTCCACGTCGTGCAAACTAAGCTTATTAAGTCTAGAAAATTACACCAAAAGACAACGCACCGAATTCGTGCATGCTCAGTTGTAATGATATTTTGTATGAGAAATATTTGTTACTAGGCGCTACCAACACATTTTTTTCCCGCGCAGTTTCTTTTCATATTTATTATAAACGAATTATTATAACTTATAAATAAAATACAGGTAAATTTAATGAAAAGTAAGATACTTTGACTCGACACTTCTCTCACCTATGACTTACAGGCTGCATGCGGGGTCAACACAAAGTCGTACTCGGGTNATCACACGGACAAGTTACAACTGGAGCGCAAGTGACCTTGAAGCAGTCAGCGCCCGGACAACCGAACATGAAGAGTGCATTCCAAAGTTCAGTTTCCAAAACGCCCCTCTGCAAGCAGTACTACGATCAGATTACTACTAATGAGCGTCGGTCCCAGCTGTAAAACCTCGGCTGTAATTCACAAGCAGTATGGGCTGTCCACGGTGAAGTGAGCACTTTTGAAGTCCTAGTTACTTTTTTCCTATTAGCCAAATTTATCCTTCCACCACTTTTAAAAATAAATATTGCAATATAAGTGATAAACACACTGAACATATTTCACCGGACTCGAAAATTAACGTCTAAGGCTACAATAAAGTATATTTATTCACTATTATTCCAAATGAGATGGTTTCAAAAAGTGCTCACTTTACCGTGAATGTAATCCATTCACGGTTACTTCACACTTTTCTGAAGCCCTGCTAAAGTTCTACTTCCAGAATATTCCTCCGCGTCGTGCAAACTAAGCTTATTAAGTCTAGAAAATTACACCAAAAGACAACGCACCGAATTCGTGCACACTCAGTTGTAATAATATTTTGTATGATAAATATTTGTTACTAGGCGCTACCAACACACATTTTTTTTCGGGCAGTTTCTTTTCATATTTATTATAAACGAATTATTATAATTTATAAATAAAATACAGGTCAATTTAACGAAAAATAAGATACTTTCATGTTAACAGATGTATAAAACGCTTGCGATACATGGCATATTTAGGAAATAACTAAACGCGTCATACATGGGGTGATTTTTCAAAGGTTTGATTCAAAAAGTGCGAAGAAACCGCGAACAGACTACATATATAGCCAGTGGCCCTACTCACGTGGCTGAAGCGCGGAGTCCTTTACGAACCCGGGGCTGATCTCTGGCCTGGACCTCTGCCTGGCGAGGATGTCCTGCCACTCCTGGGGTGTCCTGCGCTCGGTGTCTTCCTGCACGTGTGTGTCGAGAGGCTTCAGTTGNCTCTGCCTGGCGAGGATGTCCTGCCACTCCTGGGGTGTCCTGCGCTCGGTGTCTTCCTGCACGTGTGTGTCGAGAGGCTTCAGTTGCCATCGCAGGTTTTCCACGGCCGCCTGCACAGACCAGCACAACTGCACGAACACAAGAGGACTACACGAGTCGGCCTGCAAATGTCACTGTACTGCTTCTTATCCCGAGCTTGAACTTTCTTTATACTTGCTCCCTGCTGCACCATCTATTGGAGCTTTTTATTTGCAGTAGTTTTTGCTTAAGAAACAAAATGTGTTTTCGAATATGTTAATNTCTTTATACTTGCTCCCTGCTGCACCATCTATTGGAGCTTTTTATTTGCAGTAGTTTTTGCTTAAGAAACAAAATGTTTTTTTCGAATATGTTAACATAAATAAAAACTAAAACTATTATAATAGAGTTTTAAATTTTACGCTCTCTGTAACATAAATGTAAATAATAAGTTACAGATATAACTAATGAGCCTACTTCCCTGTACATGGGTACACATTATTTCTAGTGAAGTTATTAAAAGCTCAGTTAGTAGGTAGGCCTTGACGTCTCGTTGACAGCAATATAATTAGGGATGAAACCAGAAACATATGCAACAGTAGTGAGACAATTACAAATACACACGTGCCTTACCCGGGACTCGAACCCAGAAAATCACATCCTAGAAGCTAGCGTGCAATCAAATGAATCACGGAGATCGGATACGGAACATCATCTTCAAATGTAATCAGTCTAATGTTTTGAATGATACGGTTAACTAACCTGAAATATTTAAGGGCCTTAATTTGGAAAAATATTGGCTTGAGCCAATTAAAACACGTAAATTTACATGGCCTACCGTAGCACTATTTGTGTGAATAATTTGGTGGGAATAGGTTTATTGGTGTCTGACATACGGCATAAAAACTGGGGTTTCTTATTTAGTACTATCTTAAAAAAATTCTTTACAAAATAAGTTCTGTATACGATGCTTCTAATTGATAAATATTTAGTTAAACTCTTTAATATATGTGACAAACTTATAAAAAATACTTATATGGCAGATATTTTGAAAAAAATATCGTCTGATCCCCCTGAAATTATGTTAGTTTACATGGCATTCTGCAGCACTGNTAATGTTTTGAATGATACGGTTAACTAACCTGAAATATTTAAGGGCCTTAATTTGGAAAAATATTGGCTTGAGCCAATTAAAACACGTAAATTTACATGGCCTACCGCAGCACTATTTGTGTGAATAATTTGGTGGGAATACGTTTATTGGTGTCTGACATACGGCATAAAAACTGGGGTTTCTTATTTAGTACTATCTTAAAAAAATTCTTTACAAAATAAGTTCTGTATACGATGCTTCTAATTGATAAATATTTAGTTAAACTCTTTAATATATGTGACAAACTTATAAAAATACTTATATGGCAGATATTTTGAAAAAAATATCGTCTGATTCCGCTGAAATTATGTTAGTTTACATGGCATTCTGCAGCACTAATGGTGTGCAAAATTTGGTGGAAATTGGTTGAATGTTTCTGGAAATATGGAGAAACGTTAAAATTTCTCACCTGGCACTATTTTGCAAAAAGGCCGGCCAAAGAGGTTATCTGTATGCAGAATGAACTCTTATAATGAATAATAGACGCCTACCGCACGAAAAAACACGTTGGTTTACACACACTACTGTAGCACTCCTTGCTTGTAAAGTGGGGTGGGAATCAGTAAATTTTCCTCGAGATACGGCATAAAACCTCAGTTTTTTTCATGTAACGACCTTCGTAAATGAAGGACAAATAGTTTATACTTCAGCACATTCGATGGGTGTCATAGATACAGTATACAATGTTAGGTTAAAATCGGTTATATAGTTTCGCAGATAAAACACACGAAGCTAAAATGTTTTTGTAGGCACCATTCTGAAAACAACTGCCTGGCACACTTAAAACATACAACTCAATATGGCCTAAAACATTACAATCTCATCGCAAAATAAAGTGGGAATCATTATATCGTTTCCCGAGATACGGCATAAAAATCATTTTTCATTTGGTCTCGTACGAAATGGTGGAGAAATAAGGCTATGTAAAACAAATTATATGGTTATAATGAATACTGCCAGCATATAAAGTTAAGTTAAAATTTGTTTTGTAATTTCTTAGATATAAACAACTAATATTACATGTTAGTATGGCTGCCATTTTGAAAATAAGTGTCTGGCCCACTCAAAACATAAAATTACATGGCCTGCTGTAATTCTACTTGTTTGCCAAATTTGGTGGGAATATGTTGGTTTTTACCGTAGATATGACCTAAAAATTGTAATTTTTCATATGTTGATATCTTACAAGATGACGGACATAGGGAACTTCGCGTGGACACGTTTGACGGTTGCAATATATACTACCAGCAACAAAGTTAAGTTGGAATTTATTACAGGATTTCAACGATATAGCGTTCTAAGTTAAAATGAATATATGGCTGCGTACCATTATGAAAATAAGAGTCTGGCCTACTTAGAACATACCATTTTACATCACCTGCCGCAGTGCTACTTGTTTTCCAAATTTGATGGGAATCGTTAAATGGTTTCCCGAGCTATGACATAGAAACTTTTTTATTTGTGTGGTGCTATCTTACAAAATGTCAGAGAAAGGAAACAGTATGGTCGATATATATCACCTAATCCTAAAATATTTTAATGGGTGCCATTTTGAAAATATAATCCTAATGAATTTAAATCGCATATGTTTATACATGTTCTACCATAATACTACTTACTTTCCGAATTTGACGAGATTTGGTTGAGTAGTTTTCAAGTTATCCCGTAAAGGCTTTATTTTGTCAAGTGGTGCTATCTTCCAAAATGGCAGACCAACAAAATATCCATCTCTGAATACAATACTTATATGATGCACTGCCAACATACATCATTTGGTTTAAATCGGATAGATTGTTCCAGAGATATGACATATCATCCTACATTTTAAAATGTCCGCCATTTTGAAAGTAACTGCCAGCGTTGTCGAAAACTATAAATTAAATATTCCTTACTAAATGCTATATGTTTACCGAGTTTTGTGAATTTCGTTTAACGCGTTAAAATTTTTTATAGTGGGGCACAGACATACACAGACATACACACACACNATTTTTATAGTGGGGCACAGACATACACAGCCATACACACACACACTGACACACACACACACACACACCAATAAGTACTTATGCCCCTATCCAATGACTGTTATTATTGGCATGGTTACAAGGACATGGTCGATGCACACAGAGACACACAGACAGGAAGTGATCTCATAAGCCTTTCTTTCCTTCAGAAAATAGGTAAAAAAAGCATGTAGTGTTCAGTTTTATTAAAACTCTTTTCCACTAACATGGATATCATTAAAAAAATTTCGCTGTGTATCACTTGCCTCGTTTGCAATTAAATTACGATTTCGGTATGTTTTGGCACTGGATTGGTTAAAAAAATTTTATATAATGCATTGAAAAAGAAATTTCTTTAAGCTATTATCTAAAGTGAACCTACTACGTATACGATCACATAACGTTTTTTATTCATCGTAACACATAAAGCTACACGTAATCATTAGTCTCTTCACTCTACCGAGCTATTTAAGTGGTCGGTTTCTCTTTTAATATTTAATATCAATAATAATATTTAAAAAAATACGTAATTTTATTTAGTGACAAAATTATTTAGACCACTCAAACACTACATTAGATAAAATATAAAACCAAATTTGTATCTTTGATATGTCAATAAGTAATTATAATAAAAAAATTTACTATTAGACTTATTTTCTATTTAAAATAAAATTATCACAGAAAAATTATAACTGATTTTCGTATCTTTAAAATGTGGCATTTCAGCTTCCTTTATGTTTCGTCACCGTTAATTTTATCGTCCGTATCAACATGTTTTAATTGCATCTTTGGTATCTTTATATTTTAATATTTCTGCGACATACTTTCCTTTAAACCATTTATTAATTTTATAATATAAGATAAATAATGCTTTACTATCTTAACACATAATTTTTCTCGCCAAATGGCATGCCAAATATTGTCACTCATTTTACCATCTAATGAAGTTTGGGAAATTATTATTTCTTTTTTATTTATAAGGACAGATTATAATACTTAGAATATATCATTTTTAACATATAGCTATTAAAATATATTTACCTTCTTCTGTGTTGAAGTTGTTAAGCATTTAATAATGTTTCATTTTCTGTGAAGCACTTATTGTTACCTAGAATAATTCTAGTAATATATTCTACGTTTGTATTTCACATCTTTTAAATATAAAAATTTATTATTTTATTTATTACAAACAATTATATTTTCACAAATTTTTAAATAAAATTATACATTAGCATTATATTTGGTATTCTTCATCTAATAACTATTAAATTTATCTCTGTTTTCTTGGTAATGTTTTTACTGTCGAAAAATAGATCTATAATTCTAAAAGGACAATATTCAAAGTACATTTAAAGTAATAAAATATTTACCAATACAAATATATNATTGTTACCTAGAATAATTCTAGTAATATATTCAACGTTTGTATTTCACATCTTTTAAATATAAAAATTTATTATTTTATTTATTACAAACAATTATATTTTCACAAAATTTTTTAATTAAAATTATACATTAGCATTATATCTGGTATTCTTCATCTAATAACGATTACATTTTTCTCTGTTTTCTTGGTAATGTTTTTACTGTCGAAAAATAGATCTATAATTCTAAAATGACAATATTCAAAGTACATTTAAAGTAATAAAATATCTACCAATACAAATATACNAAGGACAATATTCAAAGTACATTTAAAGTAATAAAATATTTACCAATACAAATATATGACTTCTAGGGTGTCCGCAGATGTCTTCAAATATTTAATTGATCAACAATAATTTTCCCACAAGTAACTACTGCATAATTAAAATTCAATTCATCAAAATTTTATTATAATTAACACTTTATTTTACGCCTACCCAGTGTTCCATCTTATTGGAATGTTGTATTGTTATTAACTAAGTTAATAACACATAGTATTAATTTTGTTATATGTACATAATTTTGATTAAACACAGGAATCTATATATTATGTGTTTCAAATAAGTAAATAATTCCTGATTTATATGATACTTCTTTACATTTTTTAAATATAATGATATTTTAGTGGCAATGAAGAGCTTGCACTTGAGTTTTTGTTATAATGGTTTAAATGATTGTTTCTAAGAATTGTTTCAGCTATTATTTAGAATTATTAATTTTAATGATTTTATATAATTAATAACTTTATTTTTTGTTTGTAATTATTGTTGGTAATTAGTTTTATATTTATTGCTTTTAATTATTATTTTGTATATATCATTTTGTAATTTATAAAATGTAATAATTCTTATTGATTTCCAAAAAATTAATTTATATTATAGTAATTTTATGCTTTTTTTTAATTTTGAGATACTAGAATGTTAATAGTTTTCCCCAACATATCACAGTATGTGATAACTGTATGAATTTACATGCAGTTTTTTAAATCTAAAACGAACTTTAAAAAAAGAATATAATTTTCATTTTGTTTTATAATTCTAACACAATAGAATGTTATTGATTAAATAAAAACCACTTAGAGGATATGGATTTTCATGCCGTTTTAAAATTTAAAAATTATAATTATAGTAGTTTTTTTTGCAAAAATACTGAAATCGTACAAATTGTCATGCAGTTTTATGCCTCTGTGGTTATAGAAATTTAATACATTCAGAAAACACTGAAAGTATATGGGTATTTATGAACTTTTATGATTCAGAGTGACTGCAATGTTATAAGTTTTTTTTTTACAAAAATACCTTAAAAGCATATGAATTAAAAATTTAAATGCAGTTTTAAATTTCTAAGAAAGTGCAATTTTAACAGTTTTTCAGAAAGAAAATATACACTGAAAACAAAGGAATTTTCCTTCAGTTTTACAATTCTAAGGTATTAGAATTTAAAATGTATTTTCCAAATATTTTCCTGTAGTTTTATAATTCTAAGTTGCTAGAAGGGTAACAGTTTTCCATATAAATACACTGAAGGCATATTCATTTTCATACTGTGTGATCTCGTAATTCAAAGATACTCAACATTTAATAGTTGAAATAAAAACACTGAAAGAATATACAATTTTTTAAAATGTTACAATTCTAAGATACAGGCATTTNATTTAATAGTTGAAATAAAAACACTGAAAGAATATACAATTTTTTAAAATGTTACAATTCTAAGATACAGGCATTTTCATAGTTTTCCACAAAAAAAGCATTGAAAGTCTATGCATTTTATTTTCACGCATTTATATAATTATTAGACATATACATAAAAAAAAAATTGTCTCAAAAATTGAAAGCACATGCATTTTTTTGTTGATTTAAGTGATCTTATATTTTAGCCTATTTTAATTCAATATTAGAGTAACATTAATTAGTTTCCGATTTTAATATTGGAATCCTAATAAAAAGTTATGAAACTTATATGATCTTATGGGAGAAGCTATTAAATCGTTTGGAATTTTCGTATCAACAAGGGGTGCGTGATTTTGTCATATTTTCATCTATATTCATGTAGTTTAATTAAAATGCAATGTTTTCACATTAGTCTCCGAATACTCTAAAAGTAATGAAAGACTCATAGTGTTTAGTACCTTCTATAAAATGCACACAGGTAATGTGAAAAATAATAATTATTGGATGAATTTCGTAAAGCGTTCCAAGAAGTCATATAACTAACTCCATCAGTGGTCGATTCCGGGAAGTGTCTTTCCTTCTTCAGCCGTAATTCTTGAGATTTATCTTATCAGTAAACATAAATCACAATGTTCATAATTCACGCAATCTTGATGATCATACGTACGTGCATTCGTATAAATTATGATAACGTAACAATGGGCTACTTTGTTCGACTTCTTCCGTTGCCGTTGCGTAGCTTTTAACGTTCTTCAAAACACGTTGGCAGATTACATACCTACAGTTTGGGTACACACTAAATATGGATCAGTAAGGACGACATATTGGCTTCCTTTTAACATTAAAAAATCTTCATTAGACTCGACTGAATAATCATCAGTAATGAATGAATCTATGCGCTGATCATATATACAAGTTTACCATGGCGAATGAACTATTCATGCCAAAATGCTTACTTGCAATCTTTGAACTAGCTCCTCCTACCCACCGGCCCATTTTTCGAAAACCCAGTCCAGAGCTGTTTGAACCCTGACAATATAACAGTCAAAATAGAGTGTGACAGTTTATGAAATATACTTATCAGACCGTTAACGTCATTTAATTATCACAACCCTTAAATAACACACCCTTGTTCCCATGCAAAAGTTCATTGTAAGTATTTCCTACATAAGTTCTCAGTATGATATACATAAATCGAAAAAAAAAATTTAATTAGGCACTGTTTCTAACGCGACACGTTTAATCAGACATAATGACACACTGCTAGTTATGAATCTCTGNAAATTTAATTAGGCACTGTTTCTAACGCGACACGTTTAATCAGACATAATGACACACTGCTAGTTATGAATCTCTGCAAAATTTTGTGCTGATGTAGCTGTCAACGTTTTCGTTAAAATTTACATGACTACAATATTTTCCACCAAGGTCTGGTTTGAAAGGTTGAACAGCTTTACCATAACAAACGTCGAATAAATACCTGAGCGACAACGGCGAGCAGTAAGAATAAAACGATTCTTCTCATGGCTTACAACACATGTGACACCAGACGAGTACGGGGCTATATCATATACCCTTAGACCATAACGAAGTTAAAGATAAAAGCGATTACAGGCACATAAATTTGTCACTTCAAATCCACATGTTAACTGCGGCAGTCGGAAGAATTATTATCGAGACANCGATTACAGGCACATAAATTTGTCACTTCAAATCCACATGTTAACTGCGGCAGTCGGAAGAATTATTATCGAGACAGTGTAGATACGTGAACTCGAACTTCTATTAAAACCTTAAAACTACATGTACATATTTCATCGAAAAACCCTGCTAAACGTTGTTTTTATTATCTATACGTTTTCCCATTGTCGAAGTTAAATACATAAACCATTATATCATTATTTAGAGATTGGTTTTATATAAGCGCGTGTTAAAGAAATAGATTAAAACATTATAATCCTTATTTTTAATACGAAAATTGTATTTTCCTCTGTGTAGCTTAATAAGGCAATACGATTTTAACTGTCAAATAAGTTTGAATTTACAGAGACACCGAAAAGTGCAGTAACATTTCCACTGCATGCAAATAAACAAGTTAATTGTGGAAAAAAGGACATCTGAAATTACCTTTCAAGTCCATGTGTGTGTGTGTGTACGGGTCATATTGTACCTCACTTATACCACACTAGAAATTACAATGAATCAACTATATGAAGCCAATTCATTATTCGTTTACCACATCATTCGAAGGCTGACCTCGAAAACTTATATTAAGACTTATTAAATCTTTCGGTGTCACGTAATAATAACCAGTTAAAGTTATAGAATTACAATATAGTTTAAGTTATAGCTCCCCAAAATATTTATTAAAAAAAAAGTTAAGTTAGTGAAAAGTCTTGGGTATAATACAACCATTTCCTTGTAAAATCTGCATAAAGAGATTGCAACAGTGTTTTTCATTCAAATATTAATGTGATATGTTATTTGGTTCAACAGTTGAGCTATTCACGTTTCCAAGCCTTTGGAAAAGTTGCAATTTTCATTATTTATTTATAATAGTTCAGATCTCGTGCAACATACGTATAAGCGAAAACTGAAAGAAGCCAATATTTGCAACAAACACAGACACACAAGCCGCTGGAAATGTTTGTCCCTGTAATACAACCAAACGTTTGTCACTTTTTGTGGTCTGCTATGGTAGTCCAGGAAATGTAGATCAAGTATAGGTACTTCATGAATCCATAGCTCCAAACACAATCTGACGAAAAATTTTAATGAAATTAATGAGGTGCAAATCGGCATCCTCCCACTTTGTCTCTCGCAGGCCTGTGTTCTGGCCTCTCTCAATCATAGTGCATTGCTCACATGACTGTATTTTGCCTATCGCTACTTACTTAACTACGCTTAACCAGTACCGTGCGTTTCATATTACATGTGCTGTTCTGATGTAAATTTATTTACTTACTTCACACATAGAGCGGTGGTAACAAATTAATGACATTTTGTATGCACGATCACAGGATACTTTAATCGTTCGCTTTTCATCCATAAAACAGCATATTTAAAATATTTTATGGTTATATAGTTTTACAGTTTTAATCCCAATTAGTGTATTTAATTTTTTGTTGCATAGGAAAATATTGTTACAACAATACATTCTTTCGTCCAATTTTACTATAGAACCAATATTGTTGGATTGAAAAGTGCCTGGAGTTGTTTCGTGGTGAAAGTTGATAATAGCGTGTTCATTTGCGAATTTTGTTATCTAAGTGCGAGGATATACTTGCTTAAAGAATTCGCAGTTTCTTGTCGAAAATCACAGAATATATATTTGAGGAATTTCTCACAGGTGAGTGGGTATGTGTGTCCTGGTACCTTTACAAGGAAGTATTCGAAAACGATAGTCTGTTATGTAGCTAAAGAGAAATGTTCAAGTAATTTATACGGATTTTATAAGTATCAGAATTCCGACTAGATCACGACAGCGGCGTCAATACATTTCCTTATTTTTGATGAAAAATTGAATATTTTTTTATAGCATGCCTACTAAGAAAATAATAAAACGTGGCATCCTGAAAATTTTAAAATTCGAAAAGCCATACTGCTATAAACTGTTTATGATATTAAACAGAACAAAGAAGGAAGAAGACATTGGTGAATGATTTATTTAATATGATAGCTTGCCCTTCAGTAATATTAAAAATATATTAAATCCTTTTAAGTCGTCTTTCGTATGTAGCTCCAAAATCGTATTTTAATACCCATATTATGTTACAATTATTTATTGAAAACATGTGCCAAAATGTATTACAACACTTGACTAATGTTCTTCGTCGGATTTAGAGGAATTTTGACAACATAATTTTCAAAATGTATGTTAAAAACATATTAAAGATATAAAAGTGCTGCTTGGCGCATAACAACTGAAATGTTCAGGGCAGAATGTGATGAAGTGAGGTGGTCACTTCGCTCAGGAGCGTAGGAATGCTATGGTCAGGAGAAAATGGAACACCCGGAGAATCTCAACGTCTAATGGCAATACCCTACACTACGCCTACATTCGCAGAAGCAGAAAAGTCGTAGGTCGTAACGTGAGTCGCAGTGTGGTTCTCAGAGTCGTGGAATGACAGACGTAAAACATGCTACTTCGTTATTGGTTCTTGCAGAGAGTGACGTAAAGAAGTAGAGTAGGTTGTTTTTGGCTTTGCTCTGTGGACATCACTGTGACTTCCACGACTGTAACGACCTGCGACTTCGTTGTACAACAGCATTTATTAGACATCCGACATCAGAATTATGTGTTTTTCAGTTTACTTCAAACCGAACCAGATAAGTTTTTTGATAAGGGTAGGGGGAGGGTAGTGCAATATTCAGGCCAGTAGACAAAAACGAACTAGACAATTAATTAGACTACTTAAATTACTAAATTTGTCCTTCTTTGGATGTACACAGCAATTGGTATAAGGNTTACTAAATTTGTCGTTCTTTGGATGTACACAGCAATTGGTATAAGGAATATCTGCAATGCATTCTAAAGTGCCTTGCAATTTAGCTACACAATACAAAATATGGTCGACATACACTCATTTACATACAAATATCGGCACCGAATATTGTTGAATTTAAACCGAAANGGTAGTGCAATATTCAGGCCAGTAGACAAAAACGAACTAGACAATTAATTAGACTACTTAAATTACTAAATTTGTCCTTCTTTGGATGTACACAGCAATTGGTATAAGGGATATCTGCAATGAATTCTAAAGTGCCTTGCAATTTAGCTACAGAATACAAAATATGGTCGACATACACTCATTTACATACAAATATCGGCACCGAATATTGTTGAATTTAAACCGAAATTTCGCAAGAGCGAAGACACAAATAGGAAAAAGCAGTTTTTAATATACAATTGCACAAGAAAAAAAAATGTTTGCTTTCATGTGGCATGGAATGAAACAAAGACAGGAATTTATTTTCCTAGACTATTTAAAGTTCTTTGAAATTTAAATTTAAAACACGGGCACTTCGATAAAGGATAGACAAACTCTAATATGTTTGGAAAAATATTCGATGGCCAACAAATCATACGAAAGTGTTTATAAAGTAATAATGAAAAGATGATTTAACACCCGTGGAAAACCGAGCGGTTCTCGAGTGTGAGTTATTTCGCTGCAAACTGGCCCCTGAGAACGCAGATAGGAAATAAAGTGCGTGATGCTGCAAAATATCTTCAACTTATCGCTTTTTTATCTATATACCTGAACGTTACACCGATTTCATCTCTGACAATCTTCATAAACGGTTTGAGGTTAACATCTGAGGACATAAGCCGATCACAGAACTACAATCATAAATGCGCAGGGTTTTAGGTACCCGACATGATGCCTCGCTATTCACAGATGCCACTAAATTAATTGTCTCTTCTTCAATAATGTTGGCTGTATCGCATCTTGTATTTCCTCTTGCTTATTGTGTATTGACCAGCTGGGGATCGCAATGAAGTCTCAGGTTTGACTCCTCTAAATAAGGACACGGTCTCCCTGCTTAGTAATCCAATCTNGAATACAAAATATGGTCGACATACACTCATTTACATACAAATATCGGCACCGAATATTGTTGAATTTAAACCGAAATTTCGCAAGAGCGAAGACACAAATAGGAAAAAGCAGTTTTTAATATACAATTGCACAAGAAAAAAAAATGTTTGCTTTCATGTGGCATGGAATGAAACAAAGACAGGAATTTATTTTCCTAGACTATTTAAAGTTCTTTGAAATTTAAATTTAAAACACGGGCACTTCGATAAAGGATAGACAAACTCTAATATGTTTGGAAAAATATTCGATGGCCAACAAATCATACGAAAGTGTTTATAAAGTAATAATGAAAAGATGATTTAACACCCGTGGAAAACCGAGCGGTTCTCGAGTGTGAGTTATTTCGCTGCAAACTGGCCCCTGAGAACGCAGATAGGAAATAAAGTGCGTGATGCTGCAAAATATCTTCAACTTATCGCTTTTTTATCTATATACCTGAACGTTACACCGATTTCATCTCTGACAATCTTCATAAACGGTTTGAGGTTAACATCTGAGGACATAAGCCGATCACAGAACTACAATCATAAATGCGCAGGGTTTTAGGTACCCGACATGATGCCTCGCTATTCACAGATGCCACTAAATTAATTGTCTCTTCTTCAATAATGTTGGCTGTATCGCATCTTGTATTTCCTCTTGCTTATTGTGTATTGACCAGCTGGGGATCGCAATGAAGTCTCAGGTTTGACTCCTCTAAATAAGGACACGGTCTCCCTGCTTAGTAATCCAATCTCAACGTCTCTCTTACTAGGTCAGTTAATATCAATAACATCTGCGAGAAAGTCTTCACCTCATTGCGCTTACTCGAGCCGCTACCACTCACCACACTTCCTCGTCTCACACTGCCTCATCAGCTACGGAACTCTTGTGGCACTGTGTCTCACCCCTCTGACGTGACAGCAGTGTTGCCACTACTTTTTATCCAACCTATTCNCGGAACTCTTGTGGCACTGTGTCTCACCCCTCTGACGTGACAGCAGTGTTGCCACTACTTTTTATCCAACCTATTCGCATTGGAACATCCCATAATTTTTAATAGTTAGAATATACACAACTGCTTATAATGATACCTATATGTCAACTAGGGAGGTTCCTCAGTTCATTTCTAAAACNCGGAACTCTTGTGGCACTGTGTCTCACCCCTCTGACGTGACAGCAGTGTTGCCACTACTTTTTATCCAACCTATTCACATTGGAACATCCCATAATTTTTAAAAGTTAGAATATACACAACTGCTTATAATGATACCTATATGTCAACTAGGGAGGTTCCTCAGTTCATTTCTAAAACATCAATTTATCAAAAATTATGTTTTTTTTTAATTCTCAGGTATGAAACCAAATCTGCCAGTCAAGATTGAAATGAAAATCGGAATTTTTTTCGTGTATTTAGCTAACAAGAAAGTGATGGCATATTGGAAGATTAACTTCAGAACTGGCCACAGTGTCATGCTTTATGTGATTCTGGTTGTAATTAAAATGTAGAATTCTGCACCCAGAGTGAGGTGTGATTGCCGGCGTTGTAGTACCAATGACACGAGCTCACTGTTTACATGACGCTATAATGCACGCGTGAATGCTCTGGAAATCATCATTGAGTGAGTGAGGGCATTGTTATGTTTTTATTTCTTACACAGGGAAAATTACAAAGTAAAGGAGGCAAATTGTTGGAAACGGTTAATATGATTTTGGCCGAAATATGCGTACGCAATATACATATATATATATATATATTAGACTGTTTAACATAACATACCAAAAACAGTATGTTAGAGAGGTGTACGTTTACAAATATTTCTTTTATCCCAATAGACCATCTGTTAGCTAGTTAGGAACAACGTATTTGTATTTTACTGATTTTTAAAAATATTTTTATTAATTATAAGAATTTCCTGACCAACTATGTTAATATAGGCATTAGCAGAAACATATTGTTTTACCCCTGATATATTTATTCAAATGTCAGAATTCATTTAAACTGCTTTGCTTCTAGAAGAAGACTTTACTAATTTTACTGTTCGAATATTTATATTTGTCTGCTCCCTACATCTCTACTCGACTCTCACAGAATTGTTTTCAGTAAATTATTTTTTTAGTTTTTCAATATTCAGCTTTATTTTCAGTGAATTGTTTTAACAAAACTGGCATATTCATTTCCGTGAAGTTTGTATGACGTTAATACGCGCGTGCGTCTTACACTATGTTACTGTTCATCAGCATTTAAGTTTTTTTTTTTTTGCGTTTGTGTCGCATTTTTCTTCTTTCGCAACCCGCAAATGATCCTTTCAGATATTTAAGACACATTTCACACCAATTTTGTCACTCGAGTTACGCAGAAGAACACTAAATAGTTATCCTTTCGTATTTTCAACACCTATGATTCAAGGAGTCGATGTCATACTTCAGGAAAAAAAAAAAACCCTTTCTTAATTCATATATAATGTGTAGAGACCCGGAAATCTTGCAGATTCATTCGAGGACAAGATGGACTTCAAATACATGTACATTTGACTTCCTTTTCCAATTGGATCGCAGTTTTTTTTAGCCACGTCCAGCGCAAATTTGAACCGATAACTAATCAGCAAGAAAGACACGTTCCCGAATCCCGTGCTCTCTGGTCTGGGGTGAATCTGCAGCATCAGCCAATGTACAACTAACCGAGGCTCGAGTACACTAAGTACTGTGAAGTCTAGCTTGTTTCCAAATGAAAGGGGCAGCGGTGGCGTAGTGGCCAGGACGCTCGCCTCCCACTACGGTGATCCGGGCTCGATACCCGGCGGGTTCAGTCCCGGATTCTCACATGTGGGAATCTTGCTGGACGATGCCGCTTGCCGGCGGGCTCTCTTAGGGCACTCCCGCTTCCCTCGCCCTTGCATTCCAGCGCCGCTCCATTCTAGGGATTCAGTTCTGTCATGCTCGGGGATGACGGTCACCTACGGGTCCCAGCTGGAAAGACCGTCACTCGGAGGGTGTTGCCTTGCCCTGGGTGCACTCCCCACACGCCATTATTATTTTCCAAATGAATCCGCGACATTTCCGGGTCGCTAATGATGCATCATGACGAACACTAGCAATCTAGCTATCCTGAACCGTAGCTTTTCACTTATTATTTAAGCAACTTCGCCAGGAATGTCGATGCATATGCACTCCACACAATCACATCGGATATCACTTATTGTCTCGGATTACAAGATAAAAAAATACGCCTTTTTTTTTTTTACAAATACGCTTTAAATAAGAACGTGTTAACACAACATAAATATTAAAATTAATATTTATTGTATGCGAATTATATATAGTATATAGGATTTAACGGTGACAAGAAAAAATGCAGACAGAAGTAAATATTAAATGAAATAGGTGATTCGACACGTTCATGATAGTTTTGTATAGTGACTGTAAAATTTTTCGTAAAAATAATTAAAAGCAGGCTAGTACATATGTACAGAAACACACGTCATAGTTGATCACAGATAGTTATATTTNCTTTAAATAAGAACGTGTTAACACAACATAAATATTAAAATTAATATTTATTGTATGCGAATTATATATAGTATATCGGATTTAACGGTGACAAGAAAAAATGCAGACAGAAGTAAATATTAAATGAAATAGGTGATTCGACACGTTCATGATAGTTTTGTATAGTGACTGTAAAATTTTTTNAAATAGGTGATTCGACACGTTCATGATAGTTTTGTATAGTGACTGTAAAATTTTTTGTAAAAATAATTAAAAGCAGGCTAGTACATATGTACAGAAACACACGTCATAGTTGATCACAGATAGTTATATTTTTAATTTCAAAATACATTCAGAGTAAATGAAATAAAATGAAAATTGACTTAGACAGTGGAGGCTGAGATTTTACTTTTTTTGTTATTTGAACACTTCTGTGGTCTTCATCCTTGTGGTGGATGCAAGAACATATATGGAATCCCATGCCTTGAAGCTCAGCGGTTACCTGTGAAAGACCACAGTATTATAAATAAAATACTCATATAATTTAATAATTAAAATTCCTGTGTTACAAACATGTTAACAGGTTCATTTATAGTATTTAAAAGTTCATATTTATCACACCATAACTGGAGACTAAGATCAAGTGTGTTAGTTTTAGTTCACTGTATTCTGGCCAGTATGTGTGTACAACTGCCNCAGGTTCATTTATAGTATTTAAAAGTTCATATTTATCACACCATAACTGGAGACTAAGATCAAGTGTGTTAGTTTTAATTCACTGTATTCTGGCCAGTATGTGTGTACAACTGCCAAAAAAAAAATTGTAGTGATATCGACAATTTCTAAATAACAAACAATTGTAGTTACTATCATACTTAGTGAAATAATTTAGTATACTTAAAGGTCTGAATAAACAATCACTTAAACACACAATAAAGTTATTTTCAGTGTTTATAAGTTTGACAGTTCTGCAAGAATTTCATTAACAACACACAGCTCTCGCTACCTTTGTGCGTTATATTTTTTATAGGAAGGACCATACTATTTTAATCTAATGCTACATTCTAAGTAATTTGACGACGGAATTAAATGTAAAATGTTCTGGTGAATAAACTTTAAGAGAAATCGACACTATTATATTTTCGTTTCTTTTCAGAATGAAAACACCCGAAGTACTGTATTCTCAATACAAATATATGTAAATACTAAATTATACTGAGAATACGAGTGTGGTAGCATTCTCTACTGTGTAGCCCATATTTCGTCTGTATTTCGAGAGCCAGTTTTCCTGCAAACACATTACAACCAGTCATTCAGCAATGCAAATAACTGTGGCACGGGTTATACGCGTTGTTGTGGCTTCACCTTCGTTCCAAGGGGTAACGGGTTTGAATCCCTGACGGGNGTGTAGTAGCATTCTCTACTGTGTAGCCCATATTTCGTCTGTATTTCGAGAGCCAGTTTTCCTGCAAACACATTACAGCCAGTCATTCAGCAATGCAAATAACTGTGGCACGGGTTATACGCGTTGTTGTGGCTTCACCTTCGTTCCAAGGGGTAACGGGTTTGAATCCCTGACGGATCGTGGCTGTGAGTGTGAAGCTGGTGTCATACAAGTACGAGAGCGACTCGGCAGCCCGGAAACAAAGAAGGAATTTACAACCACCAACAAGAGTGGAGTGGGGAGGTTCGGGCGGCTCTTGACAAAACTAGGTCTTGAGAGCCAGTGAAGGTGAAAACGAGGTGGATATGGAGCAGAGCCGGAATGCAAGGGCGAGGGAAATGGGAAATTCCTGAAAAAAAAAAAAAACCGCCGACCAGCGGCATCGTCTGGCACGATTCCTACTTGCAAAAATCTGGGAGTGACCCAGCCGGGATCCGAACCCTGTTCGCTTGGTGAGAGGCGAGTGCTCTAGCCACTAAGCGAACCGCGGCCCCTGCATCCAACAAGAAGCATGGTCATCCCGATAGAAAAACTGGAATAGTTTCTATTTTTCCATCGTGTTGGGCTCGTCGGGGGAGCGCTAAGAATGCAAATGCCAAGTTACAAAACATTTCTTGCGTATTAAAGGTTGTGAAATCAGCACTTTTAAAATCAACCTTTTATGCACTGCCCCTACCTGCGTGTATTTTAACTGGCACACTGTGACCGGCATTCGTCCAGTAAAGTTGGCAACGACGGAGGAAAAGTAGTTCTATGTCTTGACGTTGAATTAAAAGTGTTAGTTAAACAGTTGCGAATAATGAAATTATTTATTTTACTTTTTGTTTTTTTATGTATGTGAGCGTAATAATTAGCAAATTTGTATAGTATTTACTTTTTTATTAGTTTCATAGTTTCATTAGACCAACGCATGAATAAAGTGACCAGGTCCACGCCAATGTTAATTTCATGGGTGGAATACTACACAATGTGCATACAAGTAGATCTCAAGCAGGGCTTTCAAAAGTGCTCATTTTACCGTTTACAGCCTATGCCTTATCGTACTAAATGATAGACAAATTTGCAGGTGACAAATTCTTATTTCTGATTTTTTTTAAGTATGTTGGCTTGCGTTAAACTAGGGACCTTACCTTGTTCACTTCTTGTCACAAGCGCAGGCGCAAGTATCGCACTTGCATCCAGGAGGGCACTTGCACCCCTGATCTGTAACAGAAATAACCATTATTATTTTACAAGGGTGGTTATGGAAATAAACCTTGTCCAGATATTGACAAGTGGGTAAAAATAAACATGGCATTGCAAAATAAAAGGCAAATCAAGATGTAAAGTAAATATTATTAGGAGTATACTTAAATATTTTAGTGTTTATTTTAATTTTGTCTCCTATTTTCTTGAATGACTATCAGGAAGTTAGTTCGTGACTAAATAAAACTGACTCAAATACAAGTCTCTAAATCCAGTAGCCCAGTGTTTAAAAGTTAAGCAATATTTATCGAGAATTTTTTTTTGAGCGGTTAACACATCTGTTATGAATTCGTGTGGTCTTGTGTTCGATTTTGACTATATGCTTTGGTGGAAAGGGGTAATTATTCCAACACTGGTGTCGGGATGTACCAAGTTTAATTTTAACTGTTGGTTCAAGTCAAAATATTTTTGGGACAGATCTTCAGAAATACCGACAAGATGGAAACCTGTATCTAATTTTCTTCTTAAAAATTTTATTATTTGGTAAAACGTCAAAAATAAAAGCAACTGACAATAAAAAGATATATTTCTTGCTGTCTTTCAGGACTATCATACACAATAAAATCCAACACCGAATTTTATAACAGTAATCTTTGTTAAGTTCTATAAATTTCTATGCAATAACATTTGAAATTGAAATAATCTGACAAGTGAAATAAGTGTAACAAGATACATTGATAGATTTTGGAAACGAAATTATTTTGTCAGTAGTAAAGTTACATGTACCTTACTAAAATAATCGTTCAATAGCTTTAAAGTTTGTTAATATTTTGTGCATAATAAATTTATATGATTACAGATTAGGGTTTCTCCAAAAAGTATTTTATTTGACGTCCACTTGACTCTTATTTAAATGCCCACATTTGCAATAAGAAGGACATTACTTACTGAGGTGAAATTTTGGGGCATCAGAGGCTTTTCAGTGGTTCTTGTACTGGATCATCCCACTCGAAATACACAAGACTACATGAAAACATCAAAATATGAAGTGGAGATTTTCTTCCTTCGGGCTGTTAAGTAACCTTGTAACAAGATGCCAACTAGTGCCAGGCAGAAATTGAACCTCCGCCTAGGTAAAGTTTACTTTCCAAGAAAATAATCGATTTATTACCTGTATGCATGAAAAATTATCTAACAAACCTAAACCAATTTTAAATGAAAAAACCCCCTTCGTAACAGACCTAAAGCAATTCTAGATCGTTCAAAGAAACGGGATGTAACACATAGAAAAAAAATTGTGCAGATATCTGCTTGGAGTTGGTATGTATGACTATGTGGGGAAACAATATACGCAGTTATTTTTTTCGGGCTCGCAAATTGCGGAGTAAAATCCAGGAAAACCCCGCACTAAAATACACGTTGTGTGCCGAAAATACTCAGCATATGAAAAAATTAGACATGTTAACGTTACATCACGGCATTACAACTCAGTATCACTGTAAAAGCTCTTAGTTTAGTTCATTAGTGTTTGTTTACATACTTTCTACCTCATTCATTTATACCAATTGTGTTTTAATTTTATTTCACATTTAAATAAATTACTTTCCTTGGAAAAATTATTATTATTTTTAATGAAAGTCCTAACAGGTTATCTCTCCTAATCATTGGTAACTCGTAAAAATATCTATTTCACAATATTAAATTACATTTCTTAATAAATAACCTTCATACAAGACTTATTAACAGTTTACTCAATCCTGCCTAAAAACGTAAAAACGAGCTGCTGTTAAAAAAAAAAAAGAAGGTCTCTACCTACGTTTTTCAGCTCGACACCGAAGTCTCTCTGGCGTGTTGTTAACAAAAGTAAGGAAAGAAAGGCACTTCCAGTACCTGCGCCCCTCAGTTTGGTGTGAAAGTCTCGTAGGCGTCTGAAAGTTCATTTCAGAAGTTACTTACCGCGGCTTACGTCAATGAAACGCCGGCTGACGCTACACGTGACGGTGAACACCTCGAGCGTGGCCACGTGAACTCGCGTGTACACGTCTCCGTCCTTACCTGGTCCGCAGCAAGGTTGAGGCATGTCGGCGGCTGGTGCTGCTATCTGTGCCGCAGTTGTGTGGCGGCCGTCTTATACTGCAGGCGCTGGAGGACGATAGGAACACTCGCACTTCACGCCGTGGACACATCGAGGACAAGCACCGCTCCACTGGCCACGGCGCTCAGTCCTCCTTGACGCTCAAGACAAACAAGGAACCAGCAACGTCGTGGTAGGGACGTTTCCCGGAAAACCATTTACAATTCTCTTCACGCCTTTAAAGTACACTGAAGAGAGAGANACGTCGTGGTAGGGACGTTTCCCGGAAAACCATTTACAATTCTCTTCACGCCTTTAAAGTACACTGAAGAGAGAGAGAGAGAGAGAGAGAGAGAGAGAGAGAGAGAAAACTTGTGTAGGCGTGCGTATGCAAATGACAGAGCNCTTACACGATATTAGGCAGGTGAAACCAGTTTTTTTGGCTCATCAGTGTAGTACGCCACCATGTTTTCGCAATATTAATTAAATCTATCAACATCGACAGCATGCCCACTGGGAAAAACAAACGAAATTACCGGAAACATTTCTAGTAACATTCTATCTAATCCAGTTGCTTTCGCTGCTGTTTCTGGGTCAGAAAAAAAACGCAATGCTGTGTTACTATCAGTACTTGAACCAAAGCCTCGCTTTAGATGATCTGGGTTTAGGGTCATTAATTTTTTTTTCCTCTGCAAAAGATTTCTTTCTGCTCTATTACACTGTGATTTTTCTTGTCTCAACGGGATTTGGTTTTCTTTCCTGCAACAAACAAATAACAAAGAAATAAGTTTAGAACTTTAGAAATAAAATTTATGTTATCAAAATATTATTTTAAAACAAAAATAAAGTGCAACACTTACCTAATATGTACGAAATAGCCAACACGAATTCCAAGAACCTGATGTATCTTTGTACGACAGAAAGACCAAACTTCAAAGAACAAGGATCAGCTGGGTTTTGAGTTAACCTGGCTGAAGTACCTCTGGCTGTCTTCTTACAAATGGGACGTTGAAGAGAGCTGGCATCTGTCAGTGCGTACAGGACTTTCCCGTCTATCATTGTTAAGACAAGTGTAGAGAGTAATTTATTTCCATTGTCTCTGTATTGAAAGGTCGAATATTATTAATTTGGTTTTGAATGCATTTTTCTTCTTTTTTAATGACCTCTTTTGTTCCCTCCATAAGCTGTGATCTTATAGGTCCACGTAAACGTATAGAACTAGGATGTGGATTACTGCAAATAATATGTCCATTTTGTCCTTGCAATGCCAAGGGTACAAGAGATGTTACGAAAACTCTTTCGTCACTAGTCCTATCATTTTCTTCCCATTTCTGTTTGTACTGGGAATGGCCAGATGACCCTTCGAATCCCTACTTCCCTATCCGAATGAATTTGCCTTCAGGAAATACTTCCATTGTTTCCAGTATTCTCTTGCAAGTATGGTCCAGTAGGTATTGAAAAGGAACTTCACAAGAAACTTCTGAATATTAAATATTTGCCGGATATGTCTGCGTTTTTGCCTGAGTTAATTTACGACAACTTGGATAGATGCCCCATGTTGATTTTTCGCGGAAAATCTAAGTAAGTTGTAGGGACATTTTGATAGTTTCGCTTCTATGAGCAATGACAAGACTTCTTCTGTGGTGTACGGAACGCACTTCTTTTATGACACCTTGAACTTTTTGTTCATTCTTTTTGAAGATCCTGAGCTGCTACCTCTAGACAACTTGACACTTCCTGCTCCTGCTCTATTGCCTTTTATTCTAAAACGGCTGGATACAATTCTCGCTGCTTCTGGAGTAGATACAATTTCTGATGAATGTTTTATAATTGTCTCTTCGNAAAACGGCTGGATACAATTCTCGCTGCTTCTGGAGTAGATACAATTTCTGATGAATGTTTTATAATTGTCTCTTCGTTCGTTCTCCTGCCTCATCATAACGTTTTCTCGGATGACCTCTTCGTTTTATGCAGGAAGGAGTAATACTTACACAACTTGTACCTGAGGTTCTCTCTGTTTCTAAGGAAAAATCAGTGTTCAGCCACGAAGAAAATTTTTTTTTCGAACCTCGAGTGCATTCAATTGGACTTCTTCCATGTACCTAAAAACTTGAAATAAAAGTCTCTGACATAACTTAAATTTCTTTCTTCGGTTAAATTACACTCTTCGGTCACTCGGAAAAAAAAAGTCTTAAAATGTTTTTGTTAGAAAAATCCATTCTCCTAATTCTCTTCTTGTTGGCATAGTTATTACCTAAAACATTCAAACCCGGACACTGCATTCCATCTCACGAAAATATTTTCTGGCGTATTCAGACCTAATCCAAGGGAAGGCTCTTAAGGGGAGNAGTCTTAAAATGTTTTTGTTAGAAAAATCCATTCTCCTAATTCTCTTCTTGTTGGCATAGTTATTACCTAAAACATTCAAACCTGGACACTGCATTCCATCTCACGAAAATATTTTCTGGCGTATTCAGACCTAATCCAAGGGAAGGCTCTTAAGGGGAGGAAGTTGCAGAAAAAAAATATGTATTTGATTTTTTTTATTGCATGTCTTCATAGCAACGAAAAAATTAGTAAACTAACGAGTATAAAATTAACATATATACAAATTATAATAATAAGGGTCTGAAAATTCCTTCTATCTCTCGTTTTTGAGCAAAGCATATGTGAGTGCATGAATATTTGTGCATGTGTGGGCGTTTGTGAGAAGAAAAAAGGTTCAACACCTTTTTTAAGCTCTCTGCCCTTGGTAGGACTAAAATATACTCATATTTAAAAAAGGAAGTTCCAAACTAAGACGACAAATTGCTGTCCACAACACAAGGACTATAATTCTCTACNAAAAAAAAGTCTTAAAATGTTTTTGTTAGAAAAATCCATTCTCCTAATTCTCTTCTTGTTGGCATAGTTATTACCTAAAACATTCAAACCCGGACACTGCATTCCATCTCACGAAAATATTTTCTGGCGTATTCAGACCTAATCCAAGGGAAGGCTCTTAAGGGGAGGAAGTTGCAGAAAAAAAATATGTATTTGATTTTATTTATTGCATGTCTTCATAGCAACGAAAAAATTAGTAAACTAACGAGTATAAAATTAACATATATACAAATTATAATAATAAGGGTCTGAAAATTCCTTCTATCTCTCGTTTTTGAGCAAAGTATATGTGAGTGCATGAATATTTGTGCATGTGTGGGCGTTTGTGAGAAGAAAAAAGGTTCAACACCTTTTTTAAGCTCTCTGCCCTTGGTAGGACTAAAATATACTCATATTTAAAAAAGGAAGTTCCAAACTAAGACGACAAATTGCTGTCCACAACACAAGGACTATAATTCTCTGCTGTAAGCTTGTTGCAGCCAGACTGAATATAGAATATAGTTTTACACCCTTAAAGACAAAAATAAAATATATATCTACAGATATAATATGTGGGGGAAGGGAAGTTTCCACAGAGCCAATGTGGGAACCTACAGCTCGACCTGTTCTCATGACCAGTGTGGCGTGGCGAATCACACAAGTTTCCACATTTAAAGTCATTTTTCTTCATAAGTGGCAAGCAGGTGCAACCAAATCTTGCGGATATTAATACATCGTTGTTGCTTCTATACAGCACAGCAAATAACTACGTGGCAATGTGTGGCAATAATTTTTAAATCACACATATATGTAAAAAAATTAGGTAAAAACAGCGATATTTCGAAGGTCTTGGTAATTCAAAGGAAACTAATATTTTAAACTCTTTGTTAGACATCTCAATGTAGTTTAAGAAAAAAAAAATATTGGACTTAGCTTCAGGTGAATTGCGACTGTAAATTATTCCATGAGGCATTGAATATGAAGCACAGAATTGGAGCTTCCCTGGAGTTCCTCAAAATTTTCAAGTTTTAAATTGTCTCCTGACCTTGCATGACCTCAGAAGTTGAAAAAAAATTGGAAGCACGTGAAACATCACATAGAACAACTTCTGACAAATTTGAGCTATAATAAATGAAGTTAAAGTTGTGAAATTTTTTCCCCCCATGATTATTTGATCCGTTCCACTGTGCGGTATCCCGACTTCGTCTTCCGCTGTACGATCGCTGGCTCCAGCTGGATTTCCTACGTCGTCGACGATACCACTCGCTCCACCATCGACTGGATCTACAAATGCGACACACTGACACCCATGTCGCTTCTGCAACAAAACCTTCTGTTCAACCGCGTTGCTCAAAGGCACGAGAAGTATGGTTTTGTGAAGAATGCAGATCGAACGACATGTAAATGTGGAAATTGCGACATGTCATTTGCTAGACGCGATAATCTGCAGAGAGTGTGAAAACCTGTAGGTTTACAAGTCTTTCGCCTGCCAAAATGCATAGCGTACAGTCTCCGTCGTCATTTAAACCAATACCTGTAAAACATACTTCATCATCATGTGAGCGTAAGCCACGGCAAATAATCATGGCAGGGTCTGGGATGACTAATGTTAATGGTTTCGTGTAAGCCGAAACCGCTTTCCGGCGCAATTCAAAGACGTATACCGCACGTAACATGAGTGGTTCTTCAATATATGTTTCTACATTTTTGGCTCGCATGAAGAAAAAATATCGTCAGACAACTAACCAAGGAAGTAGTGGAGCAGGGCACAATTAAATTTAATATTTTGCTTGGGTGTGATTATTCTAAACCGAATACTTCGAACGAAGGTACAGACGATAGAACATTCAAGGCTGCAAATGTACCTGTTTATGAGACTGGTGAAATAAAAAAAAAGTCGTAAAATCCGGTATAGGGAAAACATGCGAAGAGGAAGAAATGTAGAAAGAGTGTGGTTCAGGGAGTACGTTGTCAAAAGTTAACCACATACAGCTTCGCATTAACAAGCTGGATCCCCTCCGTGCCTCGTCTTACAATGGACTGCCAGAATCAGTCAAGAACAGGAAGGTTGTGATTAACCCGCAAAACACCAGCGAGCACATGTATTTCAAGTGATCGATTTTGCAATGGAATGCTGAAGGTACAATCCCCAATGAGTCGACCGGCGATATGAATCACTAGAAACGAAATTTTATTTTTCCAGACTGGAATTCCCAAAACCGCTGCGTCAAATCAACGTCTTCGAGAAGAACAACCCTACCACATCGGTAAATGTGTACTCACTCACCGAAGTGAAGGTCGTTCCCGTTCGAGTTGTGAAAGATGAAAAAGAAAATAATTTTGACCTGCTAGTGTTGACAACCGAAGATGTGAAAGTCCACCATACACGCATCAAGAACTTTTCAAGACTGGTGCGATACCAGGTATCGACCCACAAGGAGAAAATGCATGTATGTAAGCGGTGATTTACATTTTACCATGACCTGACACGAAAATCGTGGCTGACAGGACAACAGTGTTTAGAAGAACACATGAAATACTGCAAGGCAAATGCCCCACTGCATGCTGAAATGCCACTGCTAGGGAAAGATGGACGACCACCCGTTTTGAAATTCAACAACTGCAATCACATGACTGAATTGGCGATCGTTGTCTATGCAGACTTCGAGGCTTTGCTCAAGCCAGTGCACACCCGTGAACCCAAACCCACCCACTCACACACGTGCGCCTACCAGAAGCACGAGGCCTACAGCTATTGTACATGTGTGCAAGTCGATAATAATATAATTCCTGAATCGCTCACCTCGTTACTGCCTAAACAACCGGTACTGCATAGGTATCTGGATGTGGAGAAGCACTTCATGGAAGCAATAATGGATATTGGCAATGCAGTCAAGGATATTTACGCCACTTCAAAGCAAATGCTGCCGCTCACACAAAGTGAAAAGGCAAGCTACTCACGGGCGATGAAATGCTGCTACTGCGAATCAACGTTCACAGTAGAAAATTGTTAATTGCGTGACCATGACCACTTCACAGAGAGATACATCGGGCATGCATGCAACAGCTGTAATCTGCTGCGCCGAAGACCGAAGAAACTGGCTGTATTTTTCCGTAACCTGAGCTACGGCGAGAATTTCCATCACCNCTCGTACAATCTGCTGCGCCGAAGACCGAAGAAACTGGCTGTATTTTTCCGTAACCTGAGCTACGGCGAGAATTTCCATCACCAGGCAGCTGGTATACGATACGAAAGACATCTTCATTATTCCGCACACGAGCAAGAAAATGATCATGTTTTCGAAGCAGCTGGGAGACATATTTTCTGTGCAGTTTGTCGATACATTCAAGTTCATGGCCCGTAGTCTAGGATCCCTGGCCGAGTACTTACCACCTTCAAAAATTAACAACACGAAGAAGTTATTCGGGCCTAACAAACTGTCACTCGTCACACGCAAAGACGTGTTTCCACACGATCACGTCGACAGCTGGGAGAAGTTGAATGAGCCGCAACTGTCCCCTCCACAACCGGCTGATCTGCACAGACATCACTGCCGAAGATGACGCGCAGTTCAACTGTGAGAACTTCGGAAAGTATTCTGACTTGTACCTGACGACAGATGTGCTCATTTTGGCCGATGTTTTTGAGAACCTTAGGACCTGTGCATTAGACTATTGTTTCCGATCAGAAAATACACCTACCAAAGGTTTGTAATTATTGTCAACATCAAATGGTAGATAGTTTATTCGCGTACGTTGTTTACTCGAACGCATTGCAGCATGGTAGGGAAAGTTATACGTTACTTTAATACCTTGTGAGGCTGTGTGTCACAGTCCCTGGGAAGTATTTCTGTGGCCTCGATGTGTTAAAAGCGCGAAGGATAAGTGTTTTTTTTGGCCCCATGTCTGCCGGTTAAGAGCGATATAAAAGAACGCCCAAACCTCAGTCAGACGTATAGCACCANGCAGATAGTTTATTCGCGTACGTTGTTTACTCGAACGCATTGCAGCATGGTAGGGAAAGTTATACGTTACTTTAATACCTTGTGAGGCTGTGTGTCACAGTCCCTGGGAAGTATTTCTGTGGCCTCGATGTGTTAAAAGCGCGATGGATAAGTGTTTTTTTTTTGGCCCCATGTCTGCCGGTTAAGAGCGATATAAAAGAACGCCCAAACCTCAGTCAGACGTATAGCACCACCAGCTGCTAATTCCAGACTAGTCAACATGCCTCAACCGTGCTGTGGACCTGGTAAGACAGCGCAACTTTCATCCACAATAATTATTTCGATATAGGTACAGTGCTCAGTCGTAACTTGAAACTGTTAAGGAATTTGTCTCGTCTACCTGAGGTTACTTTGCGTTACGAGAAATAGAAAAAGAGAGCTCTAAAGATGACATTGGTACGCTAATAACATGCCTAACAGCATCTATGGGAAAGGCACTGTTATTGACAATAATCACAGTTTACTTTTATGAACGTTAATATTAAATGGACGAGCAACTGGGAAGGACTACATTAAGTAACAGTGCTAACGTTTTAATGATATAGGGATTGTAAACTATTTGGATAAACCCATCCCCAATGTTTTGGCGTTTTTTCCTAAGTAGACATCAAATAACAATTTTAAGGCTTTCTGTAAAAATAAACCATTTACAAATAAATTAAATAATGGAAATTATTGTCTTTTAAAACGAGACAAACAAATTAATTAAAAAAAAAATTGGTGCAGTTTCTAATCAAAATATGCAAAGATTTCCGTATGTTAAAAATTAAATAAATAAAATTAAAATAACTTTTTTTTTGAAAGCANAATTAATTTAAAAAAAAAATTGGTGCAGTTTTTAATCAAAATATGCAAAGATTTCCGTATGTTAAAAATTAAATAAATAAAATTAAAATAACTTTTTTTTTGAAAGCATATGTACTTCTCTCCATGATGTAATTTATTCGAATACGATGCAGGAACGCTACTGTATGGCCAAACGTCACAATAAACTGACAGAGATGATTGTTCAATATTACTTAATATAATTCCAAGTAATCGTTTGCTGCTTATTCAACAACATTTTTGATTTCCGGGCAAATTTATTTTAGCCTGTTCATACCGTGGTAACCTTTTTCTCTCCAAAAAATACAGTTCAATGCGAAATTTAAAAACTGACACTGGTTTACAATAATGTAACCTCCTGGAACGTTGTTCGTAAGTATAACTCGCTGAAAATCACTATAAATTATGATTTTATAAAGACGTATACTGTAAATCTAAAGCAAAATATGCATTGGAAAATTAATAAAGCGTATACGTAATTAAAATTTTCCGTATAAGTGCCATAGCAACTTACACCATCTGGGTATGTTTCCTAAAACAATATCAGCACATAGTCACAAGCCCTAAGTTAAAATTGCTTTCACACAATTTTACGTGTTGATATGTAGTTTAGATAGGGATGTATATGTTGAAATGCTGTCATAGATCTCATAAAGCGGATTTCATGTACATTGTTCTCGCCTTCTCCCTTCCATAGATTTCTTTTAGCGTATTATTTTTAATCACGAAGCTTTTCTTCTCCCTTAAATCACTTCGTATGAGCTTCTTTTCGCACCAGTGGGTAAGGACGTATCGTTGCACTATAAAGTTGTAACGAGTCAGGCTGAGAGATTTCGAGGTCCTTCAACAACGAGGTCTTTATCGCTCCATGGGGCTGAAATGCAATGGATATGGAACAGCGGTGGAGTAACATGGCGAGGGAAACGGAAGTACCCCGAGAAAACCCTCCGGCCATCAGCAAAGTCAGCCACAATTTCCGCTGGGGAACCGTAAGCTGGTGGTATTGGAAGGAGACGGCTAGTACGCTACAAAACGCCACCATTTGGTCGCAAAAATTGTAACGATAGAAATCACATCGAATTATTTAAATTTGACTGGATATCTGTGAAAGCTGCACTGCGACAATTAATGAAAGATACTATTTATTTAAACGACTCTAAATAAATTATTCAACAGTGATTCTTAATGACTTACAGCTCATTACTATGACCCGTAGAGGGAATATGGATTAAAGTACGCATGCCAGTTATGCAACTGCCACTCCACGTGTTCTTACATTGGACCTCTTTTCCACCAATAGCACTGTCCAAACTAACATGAATATATTTTGAGGTTAGAACACTGTTTATGTAAGTAGGTGTTTTAAAACGTTTCTACACTTCCTCTGACCTAGTTTTAATGCAACTAGAGTATATTGAAGTTAATCAACATACTATTCATTCGTACAAATGTGCGGGTCTGTTGGAAAACNGAAAAGCTAAATATGAACAAACACGTTCATCGCTGTCACTGTTTATTCCTGCCTCCAAGCTGTCGGCCACATAGTTTCGACAGCTCTATTGGTGATGAGATAGTGCTGGGGACATGCAACACTAATATCGGTCTTTATATTAGTGTCAGACAGCTCCGACAAACACGGCACGATCCCACACGGCAAAAATCACATCCACAACATGGCAGTTATATTGTTTTAATGCGACTGCTTGAATTTACAGTACGACAGTTAACTCACACGACATGAAGAGCGCCATTTTCAGAATGCATTGATAGACTAAGATAGTTTGAAAAGCGGTGGGCAGGGTGTAAATTTGGAAAACACGACGGTGACAAAGATTGCAGGTGCTATAGTTGAGACATGCGGGAGTAAAATTGTTTTTGTTACGAGCTAAATCCTGTGTACTCCAGATCCCTTTTCATTTTAAGCTGCATATTTTCCTCTGTAAGCAAAGTTGGCCAAACAATTTAGTTTTGCAAGGTTGTAGTCTACTCTACGTTTGTCGCGCAGCATGAAACGACGAAAATAGAAATCATTTCTAATCCGAAATTGCTGGACGTAAGAGACAGAATTTGTCAGGCTGACGTCAGATCCATCTTGTAGTTGATTGACACTTCATTTTAATCTGTCTTGTAGTGGCAACCGTGGCTATGTGATTCCGGCATTATACTGTGCTCTGCTCCGGGATTGGTTCACAGTGAAGAGGGAATAGCAGCCAACTTCGCAGTAGCTAGTTCCTGAGTCCGAACCATGAGCAGGACTTTGCAGGTAGAAGTATCAAGGCAATGTAGCTTGGGCACGTGGAAAGCTCACTGTTTATGAATCGTACATTTATTTACGAATTCTCATACGCTTCCCATGGCTTAAATGTAATGCATTGTAAAAATATTTTGTAACTTATACTAAGAAGTTTTTTTTTTTTTGCATATTTACAAACATTTGTTGATAATATCCCTCGTAAAATTTCTTCGTTGTAACTTTACAAGAGCCGTATTTATAGTACACACAGAAAAATAGATTGTACTGACCAGGATTCACTTTAAGTAGCGAAATCAGAGTTACAAACTATTATATTCTGAATGACTTGATTTTTAATAACTATCATCAAATTGGCATTCTCTCGAGTTAATTGCCTTTTACCTTACTGTCCTTTGAAATATAAGCTTATGTGATTATNATCATCAAATTGGCATTCTCTCGAGTTAATTGCCTTTTACCTTACTGTCCTTTGAAATATAAGCTTATGTGATTATTCGGCTCTATGTATTTCCCCTGCCCAATGATTTTTGTTACCAAAGGAACATACAGGAAAAGGGTTTTGTGGATATGTAATGTCAATAACTGTACTCCGGCGCAAAAATTCATAAAACAGTATCTCTTGCATTTATATAACTGTAGCAATACGGAGAAACACTAGTTTATTTTTCCGATAATTCTATACAATTTAATTTTGCATTTAACCGAATACTCTCTTACCACATTATTCTTTTTCGTTTTTGCAATGAAACTTCTAAGTAAACAGTGATCGTGTAGAGAAGTTGTAGGTTTGCCAGTGGATTCAGTAATTACACTTAATTAGGTACGTAGTTAGTACACAACTATGTATAAAGTGAGCTAGTCTTTACATTCATTTGTCAGACTGCAGCACATAAATGAATAAATTTTCAGCAAGCAATATTTCGTAGAACGAAANTAAATGAATAAATTTTCAGCAAGCAATATTTCGTAGAACGAAATGACTGTTTAAGATTCAGGATGTCCCTTTTATAGTTTACGATGGTATTTTACACTTATTAGTCGTATTTTGCATGGTTAATTAGACTTTTTTTCGTTCACCGACTGGGAATTTGTAATTTATTTAGTACATAAGTAGCGCCTCGGTGAACACACTGTAGCTGCATCTTGCATTTTTTTTTTCAGATCAGGGCTGCAAGTGCGCTCCTGGATGCAAGTGTACCAACTGTTCCTGTGCCTGTGAAAAAAAGTGAAGACCATAGCAGCAATACTCTGCGTAAGTTCTAGAAGGAAAAGTTGTATGCACTATATACTGTAACTGACCACAATGAAGAAGNATCATCAAATTGGCATTCTCTCGAGTTAATTGCCTTTTACCTTACTGTCCTTTGAAATATAAGCTTATGTGATTATGCGGCTGTATGTATTTCCCCTGCCCAATGATTTTTGTTACCAAAGGAACATACAGGAAAAGGGTTTTGTGGATATGTAATCTCAATAACTGTACTCTAGCGCAAACATTCATAAAACAGTATCTCTTGCATTTATATAACTGTAGCAATACGGAGAAACACTAGTTTATTTTTCCGATAATTCTATACAATTTAATTTTGAATTTAACCGAATACTCTCTTACCACATTATTCTTTTACGTTTTTGCAATGTAACTTCTAAGTAAACAGTGATCGTGTAGAGAAGTTGTAGGTTTGCCAGTGGATTCAGTAATTAAAATTCCACTGCAGCTGCAACACTTAATTAGGTACGTAGTTAGTACACAACTATGTATAAAGTGAGCTAGTCTTTACATTCATTTGTCAGACTGCAGCACATGAATGAATACATTTTCAGCAAGCAATATTTCGTAGAACGAAATGACTGTTTAAGATTCAGGATGTCCCTTTTATAGTTTACGATGGTATTTTACACTTATTAGTCGTATTTTGCATGGTTAATTAGACTTTTTTTCGTTCACCGACTAGGAATTTGTAATTTATTTTGTACATAAGTAGCACCTCGGTGAACACACTGTAGCCGCATTATGCATTTTTTTTTTACAGATCAGGGCTGCAAGTGCGCTCCTGGATGCAAGTGTGCCAACTGTTCCTGTGCCTGTGAAAAAAAGTGAAGACCATGGCAGCAATACTCTGCGTAAGTTCTAGAAGGAAAAGTTGTATGCACTATATACTGTAACTGACCACAATGAAGAAGNAGCAGCAATACTCTGCGTAAGTTCTAGAAGGAAAAGTTGTATGCACTATATACTGTAACTGACCACAATGAAGAAGAGCTGCCTTTATATTCTCTCAGCGCCTTTACATTTTGGCAAACAAAACGATCGCTGCATTATAAAAATACATGTTTCAAAATATTTTCTAACTAATATTGCAACAGTTATAAAAATAAATATTATTTTCAGTTCACTCTGATTACATCACACATTATGGAAATGGAATTGTTACTCGTTGAATACAGTATTCGCAGAAGCGAACACAGTACAATTTTAATATATATTTTTTTTGCAGGAAAGCCATGGAATGAACTGACATATCTGCGTCCCTAACTGTACGTTCTGTAATCACGAATTCGCTGAAGACATGAAGACTGTTCAAATTATGTTCCTTAACAACTAAAACGTCAGTGATATCAAAGTATTTTAAGAAAATTATCAAGTGTGTTTGTCCATTATCTTCAGGAAATAAATATGTAAACCACTGTAATTTTTTTTCCTTCTATGACCTCAGAAACAATAAACAATAACATAAGGACGTAAGATAATAAATAGCATAGCTTCTGAAAAATATTTTCAGAGCTCGAAACTGTACTAAAACTAACTGAAAAAAAAGAATGAACCAAATGCACATATATTTATATATTTTCTTAAACACGTATGTTGGAAAACATTTATCTTAAACTGCTACGAAATATGTAATGAACAAGTACTTACGGTGATTTAATACAGTATCACATTAACAAGCTGCACATATGCTTATATAATATATATGTTATTAAGAGTACTCAGAAGTTATCATTTATAAAAAATAATTTACAAAATATTTTATTTCAACCAACAGTACCCGGTTACTACAGACTGTTGAAGCGGCATGTGAGGTGGATTTTGAATAATATAGTTCTAGCTACTTAATTTATCTCTGGGGTATATTCTATAGGCGAAACAATTATTTTAATACAGCCTACACAAAAAGCAGGTTTACTTGACGAAGTTGGTTGTCCTACGAATTGCTGTACAGATGCCGTGCGTCTGAGTTCGGTAATGCATTTTAAGTTTAGAGCAAAATTTTGAGCCTTACGCACGTTAGAAAGTTACGTTAGTAAATTTTTAATCTGGCACTAAGTGCGATCTCTTCGAATTTGAATATGATGCAATTGAAGTGAATAAAATATTGCCTTTTTATTTTAAGATAGAATTATAATGCCAAACCAATATATAATATTAAAAAATGATTACGTTATAAATGATACATACAATTTGTCTTATAATAAATATTTGGAAATAATTCACTTGGAATTTTAGCCATTTAAACTGAAATTTCAATTAAAGTTCCATGGTAAAAAACTGAGCAAGCTTGTAACCACGATAAAAAATATAATAGCCCTCGCATAATAAGACAGCATGTAAAAGGAATATTCTGTCATTTTTAAACTTAAATATTTTTTTTTTTNATAATAGCCCTCGCATAATAAGACAGCATGTAAAAGGAATATTCTGTCATTTTTAAACTTAAATATTTTTTTTTTTTATGTTTAAACTTCTGGGGGTGTGAATTAGATTTTCGTAACACAATAGAATTACAGACATTGATTGTGATCCGGCGATCCCTATTTGATAGACACGTGCATAAGATAAGAACAGTTACAAAATTACTATCTTTCTTTAAAAGCCCCAGTTGTACTCAATGTATCAATACGTAATGTTTTGTTTCTCGGCGACACGTATTTATTTAAAAATCTAAATAGTACTACCAAATAATATCATTTAAGAAGTCACACAGTTATCAAATGAGGAGTCTCTGTATTAATATAAATTATAATTTGTTTCTTACCACGTTTGTAAATTATGTCCCATGAAAATTATGTTTTGAACATGTGCAAAAATAATGATTTAAATCGTTTATAATAATTAACTATATATTTAATTATTAACATAACATTAAAAGAGACACCTACAATTTAGATAAAAAAAATTCTCTTCCTTGTTTGGAAATTTTTCTATGGTTATGACGTAAGGTCCCTTAATTTTTATAGTATATTTAGGCTTATACATTGCAGTTAGTATTCTCCAGATAATCTTTTGGAGTTAATCTCAATGTAAAATCTGGATGGAAAATTACTGTTCATTTCTATCGCCGGGTAATTATATGTGGCGTATTCATGGAAACCAACCAAATTGAGTCTGTGGTATATGCTTTTAACCAAACATTTAACGTCCTGCTATACTCTTTCACCCCGTTCTCAAGGTGGTACCTACAAAGACCTACAGTAAGTTGAAACAGTCTCTTAGTGAATGCGAAATAAGCACACTCTCTAGATACTTAGATGATAGTCGTAACTAACCAGGGCTGAGTTGTTTTATAAAGTTGTTTCGAAAGTAGCTGTCAGCTAACAAAACTGCAGAGTCATAGGATGCAATATCACTTTAGCAAAGCCTACGGAAGGATCTCGCAGTGCACAAATTCCGGAAACATAACGCGAAGAAGAGAGTTCGAACTACTTTGTATATTTCTATGGGAGTTGTTTTACTGACTGTATGTTCGAATTACAGCAAAAGTCAATATACTGAATAGTCTCTAAATAAAGAATTTTTGAATGTTTTTCGAATGATAAGGGATTGAAACCATAAAATCAACACCTAGAAAAATAATTGTATCAAAATTTATAAAACTTTATTTTGTGAAATTTTGTGATAAAAACTTTAAAGTCCTTATTTTGAACCAAATTAAATTTTTTTAAAACCTCTGTTTACAATGATGGTTTAAAAAGTCGTTTTCTTCTAGTTATATAAAACATTTATATTACAGATTCGTAGATCATAAAATTTTGATTATTTTTATTATTTTGACGCATTTACTAGTTTTGTTGTTTATTTCACTAATTTACACCTCCCCTCAAAAATTACAAATTTTAAAATCGAATTAGATAGACTGTGTCAATTATTACTGTTTATGATAGTTACCAGTATTCAAATATATTGTCAATAAATATAACCCCGTCGAACTATACTAACTTGTTCAAATTGGTTTTTGATATAATGTTTCGGTAGTTGGCACACTGCGAAACCTTTTTTAGCCTTTAACTAGAAATTTTTAAGATATACTCCGTTTTTGTTAATTTGAATTATTTCGTTAATGGCGCCTCTAAGTGTTTGGGAAGGCTATTAAAAGGAAGAGTTCTTTAAATCCCGTTGTTTTATACTTCCAGACAAAGAAGACTGCATCTCTGTGCAAATTTCTGCCACACGCTGGCATTCGTAATAAAATGATTCCTGATCATATTGTGGCGACCGTGCCTGTTGTGTCGATTTGATACGAAATATATGTGAAGTGAATGAAATTATTTCCTCATCCCGGATGGGTTTGGCTTTGTAGCGGACTATATCATCATGAAAATTCCGCAAACAATATGTAATTAGAAATAACAAAAGCTCAGAGCCTACGACAATAAGTGCGTCAAGTACTGCACAACTATCAGTCTGCCAACGTTATACTGAGAAACTCTTTTGAGTAGCCATCTTCCAACTCTGGCATTGCAGTGCGCAAGTTATTTAGATTTCCGCATGGCTGCCCTAGGTTCGCATGTTTCCAACGTGATCTTCCGTATATATGTATATTTGCTGTTTACGGTTTCTTCACACTTTTTGAATCAAACCTTTGAAAAATCATCCCATGTATGACGTGTTTGGTTGTCCTAAATGTGTAATGTATCACACGCGGTTTGTGTGTGTGTTAACATGTACCTTATCATCCCTTAAATTGAACTTTTACTTTTACTCCATTAAAAAATTATAATGTTTAATTTTATAATTAATGCGAATTAATTGCAGACAGAAAATAGGTGTGTTGGTACTTCTTAGTAAGAAACAGTTCTAATGCAAAATATAATTAAAGTGAGTGCGCAAGAATGCGGTGCGTTGTCCAGTTGGTAAAATTTTGTAGACGTAGTTCAACTTTATTTGCATGAGGCGGAGAAATACCTTGGAAATACAACTTTATCAGGGCTTCAGAAAAGTTGGAAGTAACACTGAACATACTACATGCTTACCGTAACTTTGCAAATTACATACTCTTAGGAAAATATATCTTCAAATGTTCTAACATATACTCGAAAAGCAATGTTGTGTCGATTTTGCTATTATATAGTTGTCGATACCATCATACGACGTTTTACGTAAAAGTTAAGATACTAATAAGTCAGTCTGGCAGGTTAGAGTGGTTTTTTTAATGTTCTTAACTAGGGCACATTTACGAAAAACCAAATAATGACTGTGATTTTGCAATTAAAAATAATAATAATTTACAATAGTTTCACAGCTTAGTTGATACGACTTTCGTCTGTATGCCAAATAATATTGGAAATATTGGAGTTATATTNACCTTTGAAAAATCATCCCATGTATGACGTGTTTGGTTGTCCTAAATGTGTAATGTATCACACGCGGTTTGTGTGTGTGTTAACATGTACCTTATCATCCCTTAAATTGAACTTTTACTTTTACTCCATTAAAAAATTATAATGTTTAATTTTATAATTAATGCGAATTAATTGCAGACAGAAAATAGGTGTGTTGGTACTTCTTAGTAAGAAACAGTTCTAATGCAAAATATAATTAAAGTGAGTGCGCAAGAATGCGGTGCGTTGTCCAGTTGGTAAAATTTTGTAGACGTAGTTAAACTTTGTTTGCATGAGGCGGAGAAATACCTTGGAGATACAACTTTATCAGGGCTTCAGAAAAGTTGGATGTAACAGTGAACAGATTACATGCTTACTGTAACTTTGAAAATTACATACTCTTAGGAAAATATATCTTCAAATGTTCTAACATATACTCGAAAAGCAATGTTGTGTCGATTTTGCTATTATATAGTTGTCGATACCATCTTACGACGTTTTACGTAAAAGTTAAGATACTAATAAGTCAGCCTGGCAGGCTAGAGTGGTTTTTTTAATGTTCTTAACTAGGGCAAATTTACGAAAAAAAAAATAATGACTGTGATTTTGCAATTCAAAATTATAATAATTTACAATAGTTTCACAGCTTAGTTGATACGACTTTCGTCTGCATTCCAAATAATATTGGAAATATTTGAGTTATATTAAGATAATTGCTATATATATTTAACTATAATATGTATATACTTTTTTAAGTATTAACATACCATTCAAAGCAAGCTCAGTAATATTTCTTTAAGACGTTTATTTAATCAGTTTAAAATCGCAGAATGTCTCTATTTCGTAAGCTGTCGTCTAGTAATGGTTGTTTAAGTATATACACGACTCCCTTAAACTGATAAGTTTACTATTTATTACATTATTTCCCATTAGCGTGACAGTTATAACGAGGATTATTTAGACGCTTTTTAAGAAATGAATTGCAAATAAGTGAAAGTTATCGCGTCCTTAGACAGGTTAAACATCAGGGTTACAGCTAGGTATCAGCCAATCTAATTTATATCGTAGTACCATTTCCCAGTCAGAAAGATTTCCAGACTTTCAGTAATTTAATGTTTTTATTCAGAAGTCACGTCCTCGCATGTTGTAGAAACCAATGGTACCGATACAAAACATGAAATTCAAAATGTTTCTAACAAAAAAAAAACATATTTACATTATCATAGACAAATAAACACTTAAGACCAACGAACTTCACGTAATGGTATCTCTGACTAGGGAAGATTTATTTCTTCTCACAGCTTAGTACCATGTATGGCCTCCACGTGCATTGTACAGGTCCCTAAAACGCCGTGACATGCTTGTAATCAATGCGTTGACGTCATCTACAGGAAGAAGGTCCCATTCCATCTGTGCCGCTCTTATGTGATCTGGAAGTGTTTCTGGAGGTTGTGGACGATTATAAACTGCTGTTTTCAACTTTCCCCAGGAATGTTCAATGCGTTAGTGCGCTCTCTGTTGATCACAAAAGTGCTACGTAACTCCTACGACCCAAACTACCTTACAGCAAAATATTCCAAACTCTTTCGGAAGTATATATGTACACCTATAATCCTACATTTACTTGGCCCCAAATTTTTATCCCATTTGTAATAATAATCCCTATAACAACAAAAGTAATGGAAGTTGGAGATCAGAGTTCGTAGTTGGTAAATATTGTTAGCCCGTTTTAAATAATTCCTTGTTTATCTGATTTCATGAAGCGTGTATGGTATGATCAACTATAACAATACAGAGGTTTATTTTGCAATATTTGATTAATTTTTTCTCAGGAAATAAACTGATGACATCAGAAACAAACAACGGCATTTCTATTTCGGAATAAGATGTTTTTTTGTATGTTTGTAATTAACTTAATAACTACTAGGAGCTCAGAAGAGAATTGTTAAAAATTTCTATAATGATCTAATTTCATGTTATTAACTGAAGGAGAATAAAAAATTAAGTCTGGGTGGCTTTCATGATATTCTTGTAAAAAAATAAAGTTAACACAACGTTCTTGAAATGGTTTATTCATCGAAATTTCAAGCAGTACACATGAGCCGCAAGAGTGAACAGAGTTATGCCAGAACAAGAAATCTGGTACAATTATGTTAGGCAAAGTTTTTATTTAAAAATGCTGAAAAATGATGCTTGATGAAAAATTAGACATCTAGAAAAGGACTAATGAATTACAACTAATATTTAGAGGGGCAGACATTGTTGAAAAGCAAGGGTTTTCAAATAATTTCTTTAAAAATAATCAATACTTGTGACGAAACAAAAACAACAAGTTTCTGAATAAAATTGACACTTATTGAATTGAAATCTCACGTTTGTAAAAGTTGTGTGGGTAGTTTTATACATATTCGCGAAGAAAATTAAAACAGCTACCCAAAAAAACTACACGATCCCAAACTTTGCAACGGCTTCTCGAGAAACACACGCTTGTTAAGTGTTAGGCAGAGGCTATGATTATTTGCTTATGTAAACATGATAATTTATATCAGTCTTACATTTTTTACATGTTATTTGCGAGTTTCAAGATTTTATTCTGTAATAAATAGCTATTTACTTTATTAATTGCAGGAAATTATATTAACCACGGACATTTCATAGGTGACAGACCCCAGATCAATAAAACATTATTAAGGATTTACTTATTTCATCCCGAGTAGTGTTTATTATATACATTTATAAGTCGTATATGATTTTATATTTCACATTGCATTTTTACCCGGAGTTCAAAATGATACTGAATATCTCTCAGAGCAGTGAATTGGGCGATGAAATGGGTAAGCTGAAAATGCAGTTGGAGAAAATAAACGGATAAAATTAAAATGAATTTACTCAATTGTGCAGTTCTTTATTTTATAAGTTACTGAATTTCGGAGGCAAAACCGTAATGTTATGTTTGTCATAGCCTATCTTGGCTATAGTCGATTCGCAGTTTCTTCACACTTTTTAAATCAAACATTTGAAAAATCACCCCATGTATGACGTGAAGCAGGACTTCAGAAAAGTGTGAAGTAACCATGAATGGACTGTGTAGACGGATGTAGGGTTTTTTTTATCGTATCATACCTACGTTCACGGGTTGTCTACGTATACTGAATTTTAAGTGTCCAAACCTCAGACGAAATTGCTATACGCACATCTCAAACACAACACAGTATTATACACAAGAGTTGAACTGCATGCAATCCAGTATGACAAAGCACAATCGTGCATAGCTGTTAGCACATACCTAAGCACAGTATTAGTAACAAGAAGTGTTCAACTCCGTTTAACTTGCCTTATTACTATTTCTGTACGTCATCGTTCAGATGATCAGAAGCCTCGAGTGTTGTACTAGGTTATCAAGTGGAAAACTAGTTCGTGAAATAAGAAAGAGCGTGTTTTGACTTCAGTTTTCATGGCGTAACAGTCTTTTGTTTAGTTTGTAGCGTATTGTTAATTTGAATTCACTGGAGATCTAAATTCAAACTTGGCTTCATTTTCAGCAGAAATATATCAGATAGATAGGTAGATAGTTTTGATTTGAACTAACGACAATTGCTGCGGTTTATACTAACTAAAGAAACGAAATTTTCGCATGCATCAAAGTTGGAAAAATAAAGAGCGTTTCAAATTTTGTGTCAATTGTAACTAAGCCGCTGTACTTGTGTTGTGATGTGTTTGTTATTATAGTTATAACTGTGCTTGGGGAAATGCTTATGTAAGTTGTGCCAGGGCAATAAACCTAATGGTTCGAGAATATCGGTTAACCATAGCAAAATCTTGATACAAGATACAAAAAAAATTCTTTCTGTTTTATACTTGATACTGAAAAAGTACTTTATAGAGCCAGTATTCAATATTGTAACATCTGCTGGAGATTTGAAGGATACATTTTCAAGTGTAAAGTACTTTCATGTAAAGGATATTCGAATGAGATTTTACTATAGTTCTATAAAATGGATGCTGCCACAAATAATGATTATAACATGACTAGAGCCTCTGCCCGTATATCGGGCTAGGTTTGGTCACATATATGGCAATATTATTTAAAAACAAGACGATAATGATATAACAAATAAGCCTACTTTCCTCAACATATGTGCAATTTAACTTCTAAATAAGTTCTTAAAACCTGAGTTGGTAGGTAGGACTTGACTTCTCTTTGACAGCAATAATGTTACAAATGAAACCAGAAACGTATGCACAGTGAGACAATTACAAATACACAATACCTTACCACGACGTGAACCCAGAAAATCTCTTACCACAAGCTAACGTGCAATCCATTGCATCATAGAGTTCAAATTCGAAGCATAAAATTTGGATTTGAACGGTCTGATGTTTCGAATGAAAGGGTTTAGTAACCTAAAATATTTACAACGCCATCATTTTTAAAATAAGTGACTGAGCCACTTAAAACATGCAAGTTTACATAGTCTACCGTAGCACTACTTGTTTAAAGAATTTGGTGGAAATAGGTTTTTTAGTCCGTGAGGTATGGTATACATTTTTTTAAATTTAAAGCTATCATACATATTTGCCAAAAAATGAGTCTATATAATATACTTCTAATGTATACTGTCTACATACATATTTTGGTTGAATTTGGTTGAATCGTGGTCTGACCCATTTAAATCATTAAAGTCTACATGGCTGTCAGTAGCATTTATGGTGTGCAAAATATGGTACAAATTAGTTGAAATGTTCCAGTGTAACATTTGTTGGGAATCGGTTGAATGGTCCTCGAGATATGGCATAAAATTTCTACAATTTTCGTTTGGTGATCTTAATAAATAGTGGCCAAAAAGTAACGCTGTGGCACAGTCGATGATTGTATACTGCCAATATACTAAGTTAATATGGAATAGATGATATAGTTTCGTATATATAGCATACAAAACTGAAATGATTTTATACCCACAATCCTGAAAATTAGTGTGTCAAACTTAAAAAAATACTTAAATTAATATGGTCTAGCACAGTACATTATTTTCGCCAAATTCTGTAATAATGGGCTGATTGTTTCCCGAGATATGAGATAAATACTTTATTTGTATTGGTGGGCCTATCTTACAAAATGGCAGAGAAATGAGGCTCTGTATAGACAAATTCGATTGTTGTAATAGGTACTGCCAGCATACAAAGTTAAGTTGGAATTTGCATTGTTGATAAAATATAATGAGCTAAAATATTTATAAATACACCACTCTGAAAATAAGTGCCTGACCTAATGAAATATTGGAGTGAGAGNAGAGCGTGTTTTGACTTCAGTTTTCATGGCGTAACAGTCTTTTGTTTAGTTTGTAGCGTATTGTTAATTTGAATTCGCTGGAGATCTAAATTCAAACTTGGCTTCATTTTCAGCAGAAATATATCAGATAGATAGGTAGATAGTTTTGATTTGAACTAACGACAATTGCTGCGGTTTATACTAACTGAAGAAACGAAATTTTCGCATGCATCAAAGTTGGAAAAATAAAGAGCGTTTCAAATTTTGTGTCAATTGTAACTAAGCCGCTGTACTTGTGTTGTGATGTGTTTGTTATTATAGTTATAACTGTGCTTGGGGAAATGCTTATGTAAGTTGTGCCAGGGCAATAAACCTAATGGTTCGAGAATATCGGTTAACCATAGCAAAATATTGATACAAGATACAAAAAAAATTCTTTCTGTTTTATACTTGATACTGAAAAAGTACTTTATAGAGCCAGTATTCAATATTGTAACATCTGCTGGAGATTTGAAGGATACATTTTCAAGTGTAAAGTACTTTCATGTAAAGGATATTCGAATGAGATTTTACTATAGTTCTATAAAATGGATGCTGCCACAAATAATGATTATAACATGACTAGAGCCTCTGCCCGTATATCGGGCTAGGTTTGGTCACATGTATGGCAATATTATTTAAAAACAAGACGATAATGATATAACAAATAAGCCTACTTTCCTCAACATATGTGCAATTAACTTCTAAATAAGTTATTAAGACCTGAGTTGGTAGGTAGGACTTGACTTCTCTTTGAAAGCAATAACGTTACAAATTAAACCGGAAACGCATGCACAGTGAGACAATTACAAATTCGCACATACCTTACCGCGACTCGAACCCAGAAAATCTCTTACCATAAGGTAACATGCAATCCATTGCATTATGGAGTTCAAATTCGGCGCATAAAATTCGGATTTGAACGGTCTGATGTTTCGAATGAAAGGGTTTAGTATCATAAAATATTTACAGCGCCATCATTTTGAAAATAAGTGACTGAGCCACTTAAAACATGCAAGTTTACATAATCTACCGTAGCACTACTTGTTTGAAGAATTTGGTGGAAATCGGTTATTTAGTCCTTGAGGTATAGTATATATTTTTTTATTTGAAGCTATCATACATATTTGCCAAAAAATGAGTCTATATAATATACTTCTAATGTATACTGTCTACATACATATTTTGGTTGAATTTGGTTGAATCATGGTCTGACCAATTTAAATCATGAAAGTTTACATGGCTGTCAGTAGCATTTATGGTGTGCAAAATATGGTACAAATTAGTTGAAATGTTCCAGTGTAACATTTGTTGGGAATCGGTTGAATGGTCCTCGAGATATGGCATAAAATGTCTATAATTTTCGTTTAGCGATCTTAATAAATAGTGGCCAAAAAGTAACGCTGTGGCACTGTCGATGATTGTATACTGCCAATATACTAAGTTAATATGGAATATATGATATAGTTTCGTATACATAGCATACAAAACTGAAATTATTTTATACCCACCATCCTGAAAATTAGTGTGTCAAACTTAAAAAAATACTTAAATTAATATGGCCTAGCACAGTACATTATTTTCGCCAAATTCTGTAATAATGGGCTGATTGTTTCCCGAGATATGAGATAAATACTTTATTTGTATAGGTGGGCCTATCTTACAAAATGGCAGAGAAATGAGGCTCTGTATAGACAAATTCGATTGTTGTAATAGGTACAGCCAGCATACAAAGTTAAGTTGGAATTTGCATTTCTGATAAAATATAATGAGCAAAAATATTTATAAATCCACCATTCTGAAAATAAGTGCCTGACCTAATGGAAGATTGGAGTGAGAGGGGGGTGTAAGTGTGTGGGGGAGGGGCGAGAGGGTAGCAGGAAGTGTGGGAAGGGAGGGCACCTTGTGGGGATTGCTAGTCCGTCGACAAAAGAGTAAAATTTTCATTCTGCATATGTGTTTCCTCGTTTGATTTTTAATCAACAAAAAAAAGTGTTGTGTTTTTTTTTAAGATTGACCTTAAAATCTTAAGAATTATTATTAAAATAGAAAAATATTTTATGTTTAGAGTCCCAGAAAAAAAATTCGAAAAAGGGTTGATGCTAAAAAATAAATAACTAACAAACTACATATATTGTGTCCAATACTGGGCAAATAAATGTTAAAGTCGTAATTTAGTTGCCAATGGGCAGATACGATTGATTGCATAGGTGGAGGGATAATTTTTGAAGGCCAGTGATTAATTTCTGTGGAGGGGTGGACCGTGGAGGGGTGAGCAAGGAAAGATGGTATAATTTTGTATCTTACTCGATTTTTAAGATTTTTCGCGACTTTTCTCAATTGTTTTGTGATTTGGAGAGGGTGGTGATGAAGAGGGGGTGAGATGAGGGTGGTGGGATGAGTGTGAGGTTACTGTTGTATGTTATTCTATATTTTAGAATTTTGTAAAATTTTTGCGATTTTTTTTATAATTGGGAGGAGTTGGGGTGAGGTTAACGTTATATGTTTATAGATTTTTCTCTATTTTTTATGATTGGGAGGGGTGAGGTTGGGGAAGGGGTGATGTTAGGTTTGCTGGGGTGAGCGAGAGGTGGGGTAGGGTAACATTAAGTGTTTATCGATTTCTAGAATTTGTTTAGATTTCCTATTTTTTTTGTGTTTAAGGTCAAGTTCAAGATCAAGGTAATGGGTTAAGGTTAAGGTCACCAAGATCCAATATGTTAGTCGGGTGCCATCACAACATGGCCGCCCTAGGCCACCTCGATGACCGAGTTGGCTGGTGGCTCCTGGCTCCTATGCACGATACCTGCACCAAATTCGTCTTTACCCAACTACTCACGTCGTATCGTTCCTGAATACTAATAGTACTTTTAATACATTCCGGTCACAAGCTTAAACAAACAATTTATATAAAGGTAAAATAAAATGACCACTGAAAAGTATTTTATCAATCAAGTTTAGGACGTTTTTAATATAATTATGATACAAAAACGTAGATTGTCAGAATCAAACACTTGAACTTATTTGCGTCTATTCGAATATTTAAAAAAGTAATATTTTCTTTACGTGTTTACGTTATTCTTAAGTTCATTGAAAATTTTTCCTAACGATAAATGAGTTAAATGTTATTTTTTATGTTACCCGTTAATATTAAAATGAATTGTCACACACTTGAAAAAATTCGCGGGCTGCAGAATACTTGCAGGAGTACTGCTGCACTCTTCCAAAATTAATTCACTCTCTCCTTTAAGTACGGCTGACCTCAAATGTGATTATCTAAAGTGACCGTATTTGTCAATGTGCAACATCAAAGTCGCAAGAAGGATAGGGTTAAAATAAATTGTTTTTGCGTGGTCATAAGGTGGCGACACTAATTGAAATTACTAAGGCGGTAATTCTTCGGAACATACTTTTTAGGTTTAAGGTCTTTAAGCAATTAAACATAATTCATTGATTTGTTCATTAATCTCTCATATTTGATAATATATCAAAATAAATTCATTACTAAACGTTTTGCTCTAGGACTATGAGTCATTCTGTGATCACTTAATGCTGAGTCGTATTATATTTTCTGTCTCATTTTACATAAGTAGTAACTTCACAAAGTTTGCAACATACATTCAGCGACACGTTGCATAACTCCTGGGCTACGGATTTGCACTCGGAGCCTTAGAGTTTGAAGGGTAGTGATTGAATGCTGATCCCAAAAGGGGATATATTACATTAAAGTTACCTTCACTTTAGTATAATATTTTTGTAACGGGATTAATTCTTTTCCGTGTGCAATGGTTGAGTGTCGCCTGCCAAAAATATAAATATTCAGGTAATTTTCAATCAAGAAGTCTGACTGTCTACATTTACCAATGAAAGACAACTAACCCCGTAGATGACACGGAAATAAATAAAACTATTATTTTTAAATAAAAAAATATTTAAAAATGAGAAAAACTGTTATTAGCAAACAGCAGATTATTTTTATTCACCCATATTATTTGCATGAAATGTCTTGCAGCAAAGAAGAGAAAGTTATGTTACTCTAACTTCCGTTGGCTGTGTGTCGTGGTCCCTGAGCTATATTCGTTTCACCTTGATGTGCTAAAAGCGCGACGGATAAGTGATTTTTCTTGTGCCATGTCTGCCAGGTAAGAACAGTATAAAAGAACGCTCAAACCTCAGTCAGGTGTAGAGCAACAACCCCTGCTAACTACAGACTAGTCAACATGCCTCAACCGTGCTGCGGACCTGGTAAGACAACATAGCTTCCATCCATAATAACTATTTCTATATACTTACGGCGTTCAGTCGCACCTTGAGAATGTCTATATACGGAATTTGTCTCGTCTATCTGAGACTACTTTGAGTGACGAGACATACAATCGAGAGAGCTCATAAAATACCTCACTGCCTCTATGCGAAAGGCACACTTTTCTTTTATGAACGCAGAGGAGTAACTTATCTAATGTATGAGCAATTGGAAAGCTGCGTATCAGGTAATTCCACTAGAGTTGGCCTGAAATGGGAATCGTGTATCGTTTGCGTTAGATCATCCCCAATGCTTCAATGATTCTTCCTGCTTAATTACTCATAAAAATCACAATTTTTATAATTTTGTTAACATATATTTTATTTATAAAACAACTACTCTACGAAAAATTAATAACATCGAGTTTACTCGTTTTAAAATATGCTTAAAAAACTTATATTGCAAATTAATTAGGCGCGGCCTGAAACCAGAATATAAAAATATTTCCGTGAATATAAAAATATTTCTCTGGGTGATTACCTACGTACAGTTTTTGACGATGGAACCCACCTAAACACGAAACAGGCGTGCCAACGCATGACCAAACGGTGACACTGCACGAAGATAGAGTTTTGTTCAATACTTTATTTGTTTATTTACGACCCAAGTAATTATTGTATTTTAATTCAACCAAATTTCAAGTTTTCGAACAAAATTTGTGTATCCAATCAAACCCGTTTTATGTCCTTTATACAATTCAGTATTGTAATTTACATGTGTTGCCAAATGTCTTCTGAATGTTTTATTCTATTGTTTTGCGTACACTGAATGGAAATTTGAAATAGCCTTTTAACGGTAGTAGCACCTTGGTGAACACACTATAGCTGCATTTTGCATTTTTTTTTTTTTTACAGATCAGGGCTGCAAGTGCGCCCCAGGTTGCAAGTGTGCCAACTGTTCCTGTGCCTGCGACAAGAAGTGACAACGATGTTCTGGGTAAGTTTAAGTAGGAACAGTTGCGTATACTGAAACAGACCACTAACCAGTTTTGTTGATATCCTTCCTACTCATTCAGNAGTTTAAGTAGGAACAGTTGCGTATACTGAAACAGACCACTAACCAGTTTTGTTGATATCCTTCCTACTCATTCAGCGACTTTACGTTTTGGCAAACAACACCATCACTGCATACGTAGAAACATACTTTTCCAAATATATTATTAGAACGAATATTGCAACAATTATAAACAACAAATATTATTTTCAGTTCACTATAATTACATCACACGTTATAAAATTAAAATCGTAAACTCGTTGAAGTCAGTATTTGCTGAAGCGAATGCAGTATAATATTCCTTTTTTTTCCTTCTTTTTTTGCAGGAGAGCCATTGAATGAACTGACATGTTCGCGTCCCAACTTCTGAAATCACGAATTGGCTGAAGAAACGAAGACTGCTTAGATGATGTTCCTTAATAACTAAAACGTCAATCATATCGACGTATTTACAATAAATTATCAAGTGTCATTGAAATTATGAAGTTTCATTGTCCATTGCCTTCAGGAAATAAAAATGTACACTACTATTATCTTTTTTTCGTCCATGATCATGGAAAGAATAAATCGTAATATAAAGACGTAAAATATTAAATAGCATAGATTCTAAAAATTATTTTATATGAGATTAAAAATATAAATTCATTGACTAACTGAAGGAAAGAGAGAAACAAATGCACTTATATCTATATATTTTCAAAAACTTGTGTCGGAAAAAACACTAATCGTAAAATGCTTGGAAATAAATATTGAACAAGCATTTTTGGTGAGTTCATACAACAGCACATTAAAAATATTCCCTTTTCTTATATGACATTAAGTTCTTTATTGCAGCAAAATCATCACTAATAAAAAATAACGTTTATAAAATGTTCCTTTAGTTATCACCGTTAGTTGAAATACATATTTACTAGCGTCTACAGACTTATAACGACGCATGTCAGGTGGGTTTACAACAGTATATATTTTGACTAGTTAATTTATCTCTTGCTCTTACTTTTAAAAACTACAAAATTATTCAATTGAAATCTACACCAAGTAGCAGATTTCCTTGACGTAAATCGTTCATCCGAATTGCTGAGCAGACGATGTGGGTTTTTAGTCCCGCGTAATACAGGTTGTTTTGCGTGAGATTTTTGGGCTTTACCCATGATAGCATGTTACGTAAAACAACCGCATACGTAGTTAAAAATCTTCAAAATTGAATATGATGCAAGCAAGTGGAGTTAATTAATTACTATCCATTTATATTTTACATATAACCCTTAAGGTAATATAATATTTGAAAAATTCTGTCATACGTAATACAAAAATTTGGCTTATACATGAACTTAAAAGAAACCGAATTATGTTTTAATTAATTAAGAAATGAAAATACGATGACAAATGAGTGATTGTCTTTTAACCGCGATGAAAATCAAATCTGTTCTCGAAATCAAATTATGACATCTCAAAGGAATATTCTATACTCGTTAAAGTTATATGTTTCTTCAACGAGTTCAAACCACTCGGTGTGTGAATTGGCTTCACCTAACACAGGATTGAATTCCAGACTTTGGATATGGGTCAACAATCCACATGTTGTGTGCGCCAATTTAATCAACATTTCGGCTTCCATTACACAGACTTTACCAACACCTTCTACTTCCATCACTCACTCCGTAAAACTGTCTACTATTAAACTCGAGACTTTCGCAGGTAATTTTAAGAAATGGTTTAGAATTTGGAAACAGTTTGAATGTTCCATTGACCTCACTTTCANAGTTTAAGTAGGAACAGTTGCGTATACTGAAACAGACCACTAACCAGTTTTGTTGATATCCTTCCTACTCATTCAGTGACTTTACGTTTTGGCAAACACCATCACTGCATACGTAGAAACATACTTTTCCAAATATATTATTAGAACGAATATTGCAACAATTATAAACAACAAATATTATTTTCAGTTCACTATAATTACATCACACGTTATCAAATTAAAATCGTAAACTCGTTGAAGTCAGTATTTGCTGAAGCGAATGCAGTATAATATTCCCCCTTTTTTTTTTCTTTTTTTGCAGGAGAGCCATTGAATGAACTGACATGTTCGCGTCCCAACTTCTGAAATCACGAATTGGCTGAAGACATGAAGACTGCTTAGATTATGTTCCTTAATAACTAAAACGTCAGTCATATCGACGTATTTACAATAAATTATCAAGTGTCATTGAAATTATGAATTTTCACTGTCCATTGCCTCCAGGAAATAAAAATGTACACTACTATTATATTTTTTTCGTCCATGATCTTGGAAACAATAAATTGTAATATATAGACGTAAAATAATAAATAGCATAAATTCTGAAAATTATTTTATCTAAGATTAAAAATATAAATTCATTGACTAACTGAAACAGAAAGAAAACCAATGCACTTATATCTATATATTTTCAAACACTTGTGTCGGAAAAAACATTAATCGTAAAATGCTTGGAAATAAATATTGAACTAGCATTTTTGGTGAGTTCATACAACAGCACATTAAAAATATTCCCTTGTCTTATATGACATTAAGTTCTTTATTGCAGCAAAATCATTACTTATAAAAATAACATTTATAAAATGTTCCTTTAGTTATCACCGCTAGTTGAAATACATATTTCCTAGTGTCTACAGACTTATAACGACGCATGTCAGGTGGGTTTACAACAGTATATATTTTGACTAGTTAATTTATCTCTTGCTCTTACTTTTAAAAACGACAACATTATTCAATTGAAATCTACACCAAGTAGCAGATTTCCTTGACGTAAATCGTTCATCCGAATTGCTGAGCAGACGATGTGGGTTTTTAGTCCCGCGTAATACAGGTTGTTTTGCATGAGATTTTTGGGCTTTACCCATGATAGCAGGTTACGTAAAACAACCACAGACGTAGTTTAAAATCTTCAAAATTGAATATGATGCAAGCAAGTGGAGTTAATTAACTACTATCCATTTATATTTTACATATAACCCCTAAGGTAATATAATATTTGAAAAATTCTGTCATACGTTATACAAAAATTCGACTTATACATAAACTTAAAATACACCAAATTATGTTTTAATTAGTTAAGAAATGAAAATACGATGACAAATGAGAGATTTTCTTTTAACCGCGATGAATATTAAATCTGTTCTCGAAATGAAATTATGACATATCAAACGAATATTATATACTCTTTAAAGTTATATGTTTCTTCAACGAGTTCAAACCATTCGGTGCATGAATTGGCTTCACCTAACACAGGATTGAATTCCAGACTTTGGATTTTGGTTGACAATCCACATGTTGTGTGTGCCAATTTAAGCAACACTTCGGTTTCCATTACACCGACTTTACCAACACCTACTACTTCGATCACTCACTCCGTAAACTGTCTACTATTAAACTCAAGACTTTCGCAGGTAATTTTAAGAAATGGTTTAGAATTTGGAAACAGTTTGAATGTTCCATTGACCTCACTTTCAACTATACATAAAAACATGTTTATTCGTGGTTATTTGGAGGGCGAACCCAAGATGGTGAAAGACAGAATACCCACGACGGCGGACACTTATGGAAATACCAAAACAATTCTCTTAGCTAAATAAGGGACCAAGGGCCACATTATTCAAGCCCACTTGGGTTTTATCGAAAATCTACGGCCCGTTAGATCTGCCACACCCGAAGCTTTAAACGCCACTTTCATTGAATATAACAGTCGGATTCAAGTACTTCAGTTCTTGGAAGAAGATGTTAGCGGGTACAGAAGAGTGCTGACACCAAAGATATTGCAAGTCTTTCTACTATATATTTGTCAGCGGCGGATCGTTCACGATAAATGACCAAATATTTCAGAAGGAGACATCCTAAAACTGATGGAATTCCTTGAAGAAGAAGTGGGTGGTATACTTACGACACAGAAGATCCGTGGGGATCTATTTAACCCTCCTAACTACATCCCATCAGCTGCCACTCTTCATATTAATTCTATACAACTGAAGGCAGCACAAGAGCTACTGCATGCTCCGATTTCCTTCTGCGTATTTTGCGAGTAGAAAAGTCACAGATCTCAAAAAAAAAATAAAAAAAAATTAAAAGTAACGCAGAGATTAACTTAAGTCATCACATCACGTCGTTGCTTTCTTTGCTTAGGACGCGATCATAATACAGCAGCATGGAATAAAAGGTGCAAGGCATTATGTACAAAATGTAAGGCCAATCATCATTATTCTATACGTAATGAAATTGGCACTTTAGCTCCACACACTTTAGTAGTTACCACTACTTCCGTTTACTATGTAGAGGTTTCACCTNAATCTGCGCCAATTTGAGAAAGGGTTGCACGTCTGTCACGTTTAATGATTCTCGTCAGTCGTCGTTTGTCCCGTTCGTGCACGATCTTTTTCTGGCCGCAGCGATGTCTAAGATGTGATGTTTTACCGGATTCCCGATATTCACGGTACACTCGTGAAATGGTCGTACGTGAACATCCAAATGTTATCGCTACCTCGGAGATGCTATGTCCCATCTCTCGTGCGCCGACTATAACACCACGTTCAAATTCACTTAAATCTTGATAACCTGCCATTGTAGCAGCAGTAACCGATCTAGCTGCCGACCGCATCGCGTTACTCTGATTGGTTCCATACCTCTGTTATTTGCATACGCACGCCTCTACTAGTTTTTTTGGCTCTTCAGTGTATATATCTTGGATAACATTTACAATTTACTAATATTTCAGAAAATTCTCGCCATCCACTCGATGGACAAAATAAATTTGTTCATTTCCTGATCTGGCAAACTCATATTCGACTCTATCACTTGGAGTCCGAATCGTTCTATCCGAACTCAGACAAAAATTCTTGATAATCCACGCACGCCAAACCACAAAATAGGTCGTATATACGTAAATGTTTCCCATGCAAAATGACGAGGAACTCCCATGGTAAATTAATCGAAACCCCACTCCCAGCCTATTAAATGATACCTCAGAAACCTTTCCAGGATACACGAATTGATTTTGCAGTAAAATTGTGTAGTGTACTATCAACAAGTCTTAAATCTTTCTCTTTAAATGCATTACAACCCGAGCAATTCGCTTGGAATTATGAACTGAAATGACAGCCGATAAGTTTCTTTTGGCATTTCAGCGATCCATGGGAAGACCAGTGCCTAGTAACATATATATGGACAAGGCCCAGACCTTTCATGTGATCCATTAAAATTTTGACTGAATTATGGACCTCTGTGTCAGTCACCAAGACTTGCAAGTTTCTTGAAGAACACAACATCACTTGGAAATGTATTCCTCCCATTGCGGCTTGATAAGGAAGATGGTGGGAGAGGCTGATTGGAAGCACTATACGCTGTTTACGAAATGTACTGGGGCAACCGCAGATATCGGAAGAAGAACTAAATACCTCATTGGTAGCCGTAGAAGCCATCATCAACTCCTCACCTATTGCGCAATGTGAAGGCGACTCGAAAACACTTCCTCATTGGGGAAATGTTAACCACAATACCAACTGGACCATAACTGGCAAAACAAGAAAACCCAACAAAGGAATTCCTTAAGCGTCTTAAAACTAGCGGAAGATTTCTTGAGACGGTGGAAGATGGAATACTTAATGAGATTAAGAAATTTTTCACGAAGTCCACCAACAGCAGTCATTTACAAGGTCCCAAGTCGGAGATGTGACTCTGTTGCAAGAAGATACTCGTCCTGACATATGTGGAAAAGAGACCGCATGGAGCAACTTTTACAAGGCTGCAAGCATAATTCCCATGCCTCTGTAAGCATTTTGAATAACCCGTTTTATTTTTTCCGATGTATTATTCTCATATTTCTAAATCTGCTTGATTTTCATTATCAGACAAAAGATTGTGTATATAGTTATCCATTGAAATTAATCTATCTAACGTCCATTGCAGTCGGTTACTATAATGTTCGTAGTCATCCGGAAAAGTCGTGTCGTTAAATCCGGTTATCATTGCTGTGAAACGAGTAGCATTATTGTTCTTCCTTTTGTGAGCTCTCTCTTCAATTTGTGCAGGGTTGTATTAGTTGTAGCCATCGTGACGGCAGTGGCGTATGCGTGCGGCCGTCTAATATACTACATTCTTGTGGTAGGCAAGCAAAATGCACCTTCTTTCAGCCCATTTTTTTTAATGAAAATATAAATTTTACTAATGTCAACACATTAAACACAATATAGAATGCATAATCCAATTCAGGTATATAATACACGTTTTACGAAATACAAGATGAGTATAAGAAGAATACCCCAACTTTGAAGGTCTATAATATCAAAACCAAACAACCTACAACCTTGACTGGCCAATCAAATGAACCGCGGAACCGTGAAGTTTGTTTGCCATACATTCATAAATGTTCAATGTGACCACCATGAGCGGCCCAAACGACATCTACGCGATAATGAAACTCGTTCCACGCTCTTGTCAGCATGTCCGGTGTTACGGTTTGGATGGCGTTCGTAACTCTCGGATTGAGGTGGTGAGGGGGTAGCGAGCTCGCATTCGACACTTCAATGTGAAGGGGATGGTCTGATGTTTACTTTATGGTGCGCCACCCCATTGGCACCTAGCTGTCCGTGGATACGTGAACGAGACGTTGCCGCAACGCTGGATTGGTCGAGGAGCAGCTGGTGACCAGGCTCTTCATCACTGGCCCCCAAGAAGCCCGGATCTTACCACGTGCGATTTTTTCTATGGAGGCACATAAAGGAACAAGTGTTTCGTCCACCATTGTCAGCTAACATTGACGACCCCCCAAAACGAGAATTACGGACGCCATCCAAACCGTTACAATGGAAATGCTTACAAAAGTGTGGAACGAGTTTGATTATCGCGTAGATGTCGTTCGGGCTGCTCGTGGTGGTCACATTGAACATTTATGGATGTATTATAAACAAACGTCATGGTTCTGCGGTTCATTTGATTGGTAAATCAAGGTTGTAGGTTATTGCTTTTGATATTATAGACCTTCAAAGTTGGGGTATTCTTTTATACTCATCCTGTATCTTAAAACTCTAATGTGTTGTGCAATCTATTTTAAATTATATGCTACACATATTATGTGTAATTTCTATGTGAAATGCTGCATATAAAGGTAATATTAAACTTGCGGTATCTTAGCATCCTGAAGTGCCTAGTTGTTCGTGTCCTAACGTGTGTATGTTCCCTCCCTCCTCCCAATTTCCGATGCATGGTAATATTGACGTTTTCGAACAGTTTACATGATGCTGGACGTATAGTCTCTCACAGACAAGTGCCCCTTTTCAGTGTTTTCGGCACCAAAAATGTTGCGTTAAAATGAAAGATGAACTGTTTGCGTATACTCTCATTTATTATTTTTTTCCAAAATAGAATAAAGAAAGACTAGTACAGAGATATCACATATTATAACAAATTAAACTCTCGGGTTGGAAAACCTATAATAATCCAAAGACAAATGTCATTCCTGGACACCACATATGATAGACACGCACGCAAATTGAGAGTAGCTGCACCGATATGATTTTCCTCTCAAATGCTTCAGAGGTACTTGATTTATTAATCTGTAATTTTTTGTATCATTGCACCAGGCGTTTATTGAAATATAAAAATAATACAAGTGAATTATATCTTCGGAGAAGTCACGCAGATATCAAATGTGAAGTTTCCTCAAAAAATGCAAATGAAACTTTTTCTTGCCGTGTTTGTAGATTTTGTGTTGTAGAATAAAACTATTTTGCTCATGGGTTAATCACTTGGATGTAGATATTGACAAGTTTAAAGTCAAAGTACGTAAAACACTCTTTTCTTCCTTATTTATCAATTATCTTGTATTTGTGAAGTAGATTATTTGGACGTTCATAATATATTTAGGCTTGGACATGGCAGTTATGATCCTTCTAATAATCCCTTGAAATAATTTCACTGTAAAAACTGTTTAATTTTATCGTCACATAATACTATTTGCGAGACTACGGTGTATGCTTTTAATAAAACATCCTGCGTCTTTTCATCTTCATTCACCAGTTTTTTTAAAAGTGGGAACGAGAGAGTGCCACAGTAAGTTTAGAAAGAGATATCGAGGATACGAAATCAACACAGTACACTCTCTAGATATCTCTGGCTGATAGTACTAAGTAACTGACCTTACTGAAGTTTGCTTATACATTGCTTTCAGAAGCGGAAGCCTGCTAAAAAAAACCGGAAGTCATGTACTCTAATATCACGTTAATAGACAACAATTTGTAAGTTAGACTCTGACAATTTGAATAATTTCCTTGATGAAATCTCTAAGTGCTTGGAAAGGCGATTAAAATAGAGGTGACTGGTTTCGTTGTTTTACATTTCCGGTGCAACCATTGCAGATCTCTGTGCAAATTTCAGCAACACGCCGGCTTTTGATACAAATTAATTCCGGTTCATACTGCAGCGACCGTGACTGTAGGATCGACCTTAAATGAAAGTAAAGAGATATGAATGACGGGATCACTTTCTAGCGGACATATTTGACCTTACAGCGAACAACATTGATAATAAATATCACCATAATTAAACCCTGATTATAAAGCACAAACTTCAGAGCGTACGACAATGAGAGTGTTAAATTATGCACAACTCTCTCCATCTCTCTTTCTCTCACTCTCTTTTTTGACGTTATACTTAGAGACTCGCTTGAGCAGTCATCTCTGTACTCTGGTATTGTTTCATTTGTAACTGCATAAGTTATTTAGCTTTCCACATAGTTGCCTTGGAGCGTATTTTTCTACGCGATCCTTTGTGAACTTAACTGTACTCATTGTGTCTTTGCGCAGGATAATATGTACTCAATTGAACATACAACGTTGGTTGCACTTAGTAAATGTGCTCAGTAGTTATCCTTGCAGTATTTAGTTGTTCGGCGACGTTCTTAACTGGTGCACATTCACGACACTACTAAATAATAATTTTATGATTCAACAGTTATAAAATAATTATAACGTGCAATAGTTTTATAACTTTTTCGTTGTAACTGTCATCAGTCTGGCGCCTAATATTGTAGTTATTTTGATTACGGGGAAAATATTACAGCATGTGTTTTAAAAATAATACATTTCGTTTATAAGCACGAAGTTTACCATTATAACTAAGTTCAGTGACGATGATAAAATAAATATAGAAGATTCAACAACATTTATGGGTATAAAAATTGATAAATATTTGAACTCGAAAAAGTATGTATATTAAAATTATAGCTCCGAAGTTACGTTCAGCTATTTTTACACCCTGCTGTGTGTGCAGTGTCTTTAACATTAAGTTATTAAAAACAGTTTATTCTGCACACGTTACCTCCCGTTTGCCTTATCTTATGGTGTAACATTTTCGGATAATTCCATTAAATTAACAAAAATTCCCAAACTACAGAAAACAACAATGAGAATTACATTTTATAGAAAACAAGAAGTTACTGATAACTAATCATCCTACTTTCCTCTGCATTTGTGCAAATAAACTTTAGTAAAGTTCTTGAAAGCTTAGATAGTAAGTAGGCATTGACATCACACTGACAGTAATATCATTAGAGATGAAATCAGAAACATGTGAAACAGCACAAAGATAATTCAAATACACGAGTGACTTACCGGAGATTCGAATATAAAAGAAATCTCGCCAAATTAAACTAGCTTGCAATCAACTGCATCACGGAGGAAGGATTAGGTGTATCAACTTCGGATGCAATCTGTGTAATGTTTTGAATAATGGGGTTCACTAACCTGAAATATTTACTCGATCATCATTTTGAAAGTAAGTACCTGGGCCACTATAATACATAAGTTTACATGGCCTACGATAACGCAACTTGTGTAAAACAATTTAATGGAAATCGGTTGATTGGTCTCCGAGAAATGGCATAAAAACTTTATTTTCTTAAATAAGGCTATCTTAAAAATTTCTGAAAAAGAGGCTCTGTACACTATATTTGTAATAGATAATGTCAGCGCAAAACGTTTGATTGAAATTGCGAAACATATGAAAATATTTATATGGCCGCAATTTTTAAAATCGTTGTCTGACTCCCATTTAAATCATGTAACCTTATATGACCTTCTGTAGGTGTGTAAAATTTTGTGAAAATTAGTCGAATTACTCCGCAAATATGACAAATGTTCAGTTTACTCACCTGACACTGCTTTGCAAAAATACAGCACAGGAGGATCCCTGTATGCATATTGGTTGATTGGTCCTCGAGATATGGCATAAAACCTCCATTGATCATGTGACGATCTTCTTAAATGGAAGGCAAAAAGTTTATATATTATCACGTTCGATTGTTGTCATAGATAAAATATACAAAGTTAAGTTTAAATATGCTACATGGTTTCGTAGATATAGCACACTAAGTTAGAATGTTTGTATATGCGCCATTCAGAAAATAATATTTACACACTTAAAACATACAAATTAATATAGCCTACTTGAAACTGTTTTTACAGATCAACTGCGGCAGTACTACTTGAATGACAAACATGGTAGGAATCTGTTTATTGTTTCCCGAGAAATCACACAAAAACTTGATTATTTCGTGTAATGCTATCTTACAAAATGGCGGAAAATAGTTTTGTTTTTAGCTTATTTTATGTTTGTAATATATATGGTCAGCGTACAAAATTTGGTTGAAATTGGTAAAATTGTATGGTAGTTATACCAAATAAACCTATAATACTGATATGTCCACCATTTTCTAAATAAGAGCCTAGTAAATTTAATTTAGTTACATTCACTTGGCCTATCATAGTACTATTTACTTGCCATATTTGAAGAAAATTTGTTAAGTAGTTTTTGAGACATTACGTAAAAAATGTATTTTTTCATGTAGTGCTATCTTCCAAAATGGTGGACCAACAACAATACTCACCTCTGAATTTAATTCTTACAACTTGTGCTGTCAGCATACAAATTTTGGTTAAAATATGTTTGAATGGTTGCCAGGATATGACAAATCAACCTAAATTTAAAATGGCCACCAATTTGAAAGTAACTTCCCGGTGTGGTTTCAAACTATAAATGTTAGGTTTTCTTACTTAGTGCTATATGTGTACCGAGTTTGGTGAAATTCGGTTCACGCGTTCTAAAATTGAAGGGTGTGACATACACATGCACAGACACACACAGGCACATACACTTACACACACACATACACACAGACAGGATAGTGATCTCGTAGGGCTTTTTTTCCTTATGGAATGCAGGCTAAAAATCAAAATTCTTATAAACAACTTTTTATTATTAATAACATCCTACCTTTGTGCGTATTTGATTTATTTAATGCTTATATTTTCAAAGAAAATTGGATAAAGTGCAAAAAAAAACGCAGTGTTATATCAACAAAATAATAGTGTAAAAGAGCATGTGCACTAGACAATACTTTTTAACAAATTTCCTGCTAAAATAAAATTGCTCTTCGAGGAAAATTTGAAACTTTTAAATGTCTGAAGAAATGTTTAAATTACAAAGGCATTCTATTCTTGAAGATAATATATTATATAAAGATCTGTAATCATTATGATTTTCATTTGTGTTGTACACAGATGTGACACAAGTTATCGGGTAGCAATATGCAAATATACAGATGGCAGTAGTATCGCGTAGGAATGTATAAATGGCCAGTGCCTTGGTTGGACTTTCAATTGTAGTCAAGTCATTCATGTGAAAAGGTTTCTGACGTGATTATGGCCGCATGACGGGAATTAACAGACTTTGAACGCGGAATGGTAGTTGGAGGTAGACGTATGGGACATTCCATTTCGGAAATGGTTAGGGAATTCAACGTTCCGAGATCCACAGTGTCAAGAGTGTGCCGAGAATACCTAATTTCAGGCATAACCTCCCACCATGGACAACGCAGTGGCCGACCGCCTGCACTTAATGACCGAGATCAACGACGTGTGCGCAGAATGGTCAGTGTTAACAGACAAGAAACACTGCGTGAAATAACCGCAGGAATCAATGTGGGACGTACGACGGACGTGACCGTTAGGATAGTGCGGCGAACTTTGGCTGTACTGGGATATGCCAGCAGAAGACCGACTCGAGTGCCTTTACTAACAGCAAGACATCGCCTGCATCGCCTCTCCTGGGCTCGTGACCATATCGGCTGGACCCTAGACGACTGGAAAACCGTGACTTGGTCAAATGAGTCCTGATTTCAGTTGGTAAGAGCTAATGGTAGGGTTCGAGTGTGGCCCAGACCCCACGAATCCATGGACCCAAGATGTCAACAAGGAACTGTACAAGCTGGTGGTGGCTCCATAATGGTGTGGGCTGTTTTTACATGGAATGGACTGGGTCCTCTGGTCCAACTGAACCGATCATTGACTGGAAAGGGTTATGTTCAGCTACTTGGAGACCACTTGCAGCCATTCATGGACTTCATGTACCCAAACAACGATGGAATTTTTATGAATGACAATGCGCAATGTCACCGGGCCACAACTGTTCGCGATTGGTTTGAAGAACATTCTGGACACTTCCAGCGAATGATTTGGCCACCAAGATAGCCCGACATGAATCCCATTGAGCATTTATGGAACATAATCGAGAAGTCAGTTCGTGCACAAACTCCTGCACCGGCAATACTTTCGCAATTATGGACGTCTAAAGAGGCAGTATGGCTCAATATTTCTGTCGGGGACTTCCAACGACTTGTTGAGTCCATGCCACGTCGAGTTGCTGCACATCGCCGGGCAAAAAGAGGTCCGACACGATATTAGGAGGAATCCCATGACTTTTGTCGCCTCAGTTTAATTGTCTCTGTTGTATTTTGTGTATTGAAATGTATATGTTATTATTGCAGATACTCCAAATACTCCAAATACTGGGGTCAACTAGGCTCGGTATCATAATCAACGGATAATATGCATAAATTAATAACGCAACACTTATTTAAGGCGTTTATTTTGGGGAAGTTATTTAAATACAATACAAAACCTAGAATTTCTTTATTTTGTAAGTTGAAGTCTACGAAAGCATGTTTGGGTAAATCCGTGACTTCCATTAACAGAGCTTTTAACTATTTGTTTACGTTGTTTTTATAGTTTTAACAGTAACAATTTATGCGCTTTTCTACGGAATGAATTGCAAATATATGTATATTATCCCGCCTTGAGGCAGATTGAATACTAGGAGCTATATTTGGGAAACAGGTCATGATAATGCAATATACACGTACTTTTTCCCAAACAGATATAGTACCACATTTTCTATTAATTAAATCTTAATTTCAGTAGTAACATCCTCGCATGTTCTTACATGAATTTTTTTACACGCTGTTATTTTTTCACACAGAACGAACAAATCAAAAGAATATCGTGCAAAAGAAAAAACCCACACCAAATTTAATCGTTTAAAAAAATTCTGTAAAAAGTACTGTCTATTAATTTTATTTCCATACCATTACATTGGGATTGCATTTGTTAAAAAGTTTTTGTTCCACTTGTTCCACATTTACATGCAGCTCAAGCGATTAAGTTGATGAACAGTTTGTCGTCGGGGTCGGGCGAGCAGCATCTGCAAGAAGACGCAGCTGCACGACAGCTGCTGACATAACCATGTGTGAAAAAGATGCAGGTGCAGCATTCAGGACAACTACAGTCGCTGAAACAGCTGCCCGAGCAACATTTACTAGCACTGCCAGTTGGACGGCAGCTGTCGTTGCGAGTTGAGGAGCTAGATGAGCAACAGTTGCTGGCACGTGGTCCTTCACCACGAGCTCCTCTGCACCTGGCGGCTGAAACACACGCAAATAAAACAGGGGAGTTAATTATTTACAGTGGCAATGCTAACAATAAATCTAAAGGAAAAATCTCTACAAACAAATATTTATTTTGTACTTGTTATCAATGCACAAAATTATGAGCATGGGGAATTTCAAGAAATAAATTTTACTATCATATACATTTTATAGTATTATGACATAACTAAATATATGAAATATGAAAAAAAATTCGTAGTTTTTTTTAGTTTATTGATGTGATAGTAAACGTTATCACAAGCCCTCAGAATCCACCCCACTCATACACACACATACATACACACAACAAATGTGTAGGATATATATACATAAATATATAATTTCTAAGCTCTGTTGTATCATTTATTTGGCTCCAGAAAATAGGCACTTATCATCGTCATGTATAATATTTTCTCCCCAAAATACAATTGTGGCCTAATGAAACGAAAAATTACCAAGAAAATTAATAAGAGTACTCTTCGCTACACATGTATGCGAGTAAATCTGATGAAGTAGTCCCTGCTATAGGACTAAAGGGAACATGTGTGTATAAATAAAATATTTATTTTCCCACCATTTAAAAATTATGTGCCCGAATCACTTAAAACATATTAGTTTAGTTTGCCTGCCGTAGTAAATTTTACTTGTTATGTTTGGTGGGAAGAATTTGATTGTTTCCCGTATAATGATTTGAAAGTGGAGCTGTCTCACAAAATTGTGGACAAATGGGTCTCCGTTTACAGAAATGTGATAGTTGTAATATAGGGTACTGCCAGCATACAAAGTTTCCTTGAAATTTGTTACATCATTTCGTAGATGTGTATAGAAATACAAATATTTATATTGTCGCCATTTTGAAGGTAAGTTCCTGAGACACTTAAAAATATTAGTTTACATAGAGTACTGTAATATTTATTGTTTGCGAAATTTAGTAGAAATATGTGGATTGTTTCCCGAAACATGACATAAAAACTTTATATTATCGTGTGGATTTTTTTTTTATAAAACAGTTGAAACGAAGCTATATATTAGCATATTTGATACATGTAATTGATACTTTCAACATGCCGAGATTGGTCAAATGGTATGGTATATGTACCAAATCAACCTACATTAATTATATTGCCATCATTTTTAAAATAATTGTTTTAACCATTTGAATCGAATAAGTTAACATGGACTGCAAAAGTTCTAGTTACTTGCCTAACTATTGAGTAATTTCTGAGATAAACTTTATTTTATAATGTAGTGGTATCAAAAATGAAGGACCAATAACAATATACCTCTCTAAATTAAATATTTACATTTTAAAACTGTCAATAACGAAATTTGGTTTAAATTGATTAAATGGTTCTCGAGATATGAAAGGACACCCTACATATTAAAATGGTCACCATTTTGAAAATAATCACAAAGAATTGTCGAAAAACTATGAAAGTGGGATGTCCTTGCTAAGTATTATATGTGTACCGAGTTTGGCGAAATTTCGGTCACGAGCTCAAATGTTTTTAGTGGGTACACACACATAAACAAACCTACACATTACTATACACACAACACACAGACTACACAGACACACAGACAGGATAGCGATATCATGATACTTCGGAAATTAGACTAAAAAGTGGTGCATTCATTATTTACGGTGACGATATTAAAGTTAAAACTAAGGGAAATTAGAAAAAAATATATTTCTTTAGTACTTGTTATTAATACAGAAAATTATGAGTACAGTAGAGTTTACGAAAAAAATGTTCATATAAGTTTGATATTATTGTAAAATCAATACATATAGGAATGTTTTAAAAAGTAACTTGGATATTATTTTTGAGGGAACAGTAAACGTCCCCACCACTTCCGCATATAAACATAACGAATTCATATTTACACACACACACGTACTGTATATTGTATATATACATTTACAGTGTATATACGTGTGTGTTATTTACTTGGCTTCAGTGAATGGACTCGTGTCAACAGATGTACAGTAATATCTCCCCAAAATTTAACTAAAGACACATGAAAAAATGTTAATAGAAATGACGGTAATCTATTTAGCAATAACAATATATTTGTAAACACAAAAGGACTGCTACACTGACATCGGTGTTCTTAACTTTTAATTTACTATGTGTTTTGTNCAATATATTTGTAAACACAAAAGGACTGCTACACTGACATCGGTGTTCTTAACTTTTAATTTACTATGTGTTTTGTTACCTGTTTTAAATGGTTTCCCATTTATCTCAGTTCACAAAAAGTGAATACTTTATCACAGTAAATGTGATTTCGCAGTATTCTATACATTTTTGCTCAAATACTGAAGTACTTGCAATCAGTAACACTCTAATACTTTTGTATTTCGGTCTGAAAGGGTTTTTAATATTTAACTTCACGAATATTCAGTGTTCAGGAGAGAAGGAAATATATTAAAATTTATAGTATGATTCTTTCTCAGGTAATTAGGCGATGGAGAGTAAAAAAAAAAGCAGTTTGGTTGAATTGTCATTATGCTCTTGTCGATAAAAATGAAATTGCCCACGTTCTTGATATTGATTAATTAACGATATTTCAAGCAGAACACGTGTCCTGCAAGAGTAAACAGTGTAATGGGACAATAAACTATCACGAGCAAGACATTATACAAAATTAATTTAGGCAGAGTTATTATGAACTCCAGATAAACAACGCTGGGAAATAATTCCTTGCGTAAAGTGAGACATAAATCTTAAAAATATCCAGAGAACCATAAATGCTCTTAGAGGATGTACACATCCTTGAAAAGCAGGACTTCTAAGGATTTTACTTCTTAATAACCAGAAATAACTCGCGATGAAAGAGCAAGTTCCCAGTAGAATATTACTACTCTCAATTTAAGCATGACATTAGTGAAAATTTCATGATTAACATTACCAATTTTCATTTCGAAAATTATAAATGCTTTCAGACAAGTAGCATAACTCGTAGGCAATCACTCAGTTTCAAACTTCAAAAGTTGTTTTTTTTTTCTTTTCGAGAAACGGTTCTTTGGGAGTGTTACACCAAGCGAGGTGTTTTAATTATTTATTATTATTTAAACATGGTATTTCATAAAAACTTTATCTTAACCAAATACTACAAAGTTTTGCACGATATTAACACGTATTCCCTTATTGTCTTATGAAGGACGATGTTACGAACCGTCAAAGTTTACAGATTTCAGATCCCACTTCAAGTATAAACTATGCAATAATTAGCATGATAACAGAGTTTCAAATAATGTACATGTTAATAAAAAGTTAAGATAATTCTTTTTCATTTTATTTCTTATACGGAGTCACCTTACAGTATTTTTACCCGGCGTTCAAAATAATAATGTATGTTGTCCAGAACAGTGAATTTTGGGTGAATTGAAAATGCATTTCGTTTGCTTCTTCGTTGAATAAATATTTCAGATATGAATAAAAATTATAGATCATCATTTTTATTTGTTTCCGTTTCTATGGCCGCAATAATGCCTACACTTATATTATTCTCCCACAGAGTTAAAGTATATATATGTACGATAACGACTAAAAATAAAATGAATGTGTAATTTTAATCTGAATTACCTGATCGTTCCGAAATTCAGTGTTGCTTTGTGTTGCATAACCTTACCCAATAGTCTATGTATATCTAATGTACAGGATGAACTGAAGTATTGCCTACTGCTGTGAAGTGTTGCTCCATTTAATAAAAACTGTGAAAGCTGGTGGTGGNACAGGATGAACTGAAGTATTGCCTACTGCTGTGAAGTGTTGCTCCATTTAATAAAAACTGTGAAAGCTGGTGGTGGATCCATAATGGTGTGGGCTCTTTTTACATGGAATGGACTGGGTCCTCTGGTCCAACTGAACCGATCATTGACTGGAAAGGGTTATGTTCAGCTACTTGGAGACCACTTGCAGCCATTCATGGACTTCATGTACCCAAACAACGATGGAATTTTTATAGATGACAATGCGCCATGTCACCGGGCCACAACTGTTTGCCCCTGCCAGGCCACTGCTGCAAGGACCATGATTAAAAACTTTAACCTTGGAATTTCAATAATGGTCTCGCCCTAAATAGCCAAAACACCCGCACTTGCGCACTCGCACTAGGGGATGTGCTGTTCCATATAACAGAGTGCGTGTATCGAGTGCGTGTTGGATGCATGCTTTACGCGTTTTCTAAAGAGATCGTTTATTTATTTACACTGTGCAGCTCTTCTTCTGTGCAGACGATGTTGAGAGATCGTTAAGAGTTATATTATAAGTACATGTGGATGAATGATTTGAATCTTATAAGTGCACATCCCGTCTGTTTGCAACGGAGTAGCAAGTAGGTGAATTGGGTTACATCTCGCAGTCTTATTTTTTCTCTTCATTCTTAATTCAGTAACACCAATGTAAGTCCTATCATCTTCTTTCACATCGTATCTAACTACAAAATCGATCGTCAACTATATTGGTCATATTAGTTTTTGTTAATCCATCAGTGCATCTAACAAACAGCGTCCACCGATTACTCGGAAGAGCGGGTCCTTTTGTGGATGCATTTCACATGAGAAGTGTGTCAAGAATTGTTGAATGGAGCGCGAAAGCTGTTTATTTGGAACATGCCCAATAAAACCAGGGGCCACGGTGGCCGAGCGGTTAGACTGCTCGCATCCCACCGAGGCGAACCGGGTTCCATCCACTACGGCGTTTCGCAAGCGGGAATCGTACCGGACGATGCCGCTGGTCAGCGGGTTTTCTCGGGGATATCCTGTTTCCCCCGCCCCTTCATTACGGCACTGCTCCATGCTCACCTCGCTTCACCCTCATGGACTCTCAATACATCGATGTTAAGAGCCGTCCAAATCTCTTCACTCATTCACTCCAATGAAACCAAGATTATCCGTTCGAATATTCTGAATAAGTAGACATTAACCCAATAGCATAATCGGTTTGAGCTGAGATTGAATAAAATTCACAAGCCTGTAAGCTTGAATCAAACTTGCTATGCAAACCAAAAAGTTTGAATCAAGCGTGAATCAAGCTAACTAGTCCCCGCCAGCTTCATCAGCTTTTAGCTAACTTTATTACGAAAACTTGCCACAAGTTTACCCTGGCCACCTACAAGCATAATTCACACCATAATTCAAGCTTACCATTAGCCAGCATGTGCCAGTCATGATAAATCTGGCTTAAATAAAGCTTGAATCACACATGATATAACAAGCTTGATAGGCAGGCAGATTCAAGGAAAATGCAAGTTTGTCACTTGCTTACGTGTTATCTGGTTAGTGTAGGTATGCTAAGTAGTTAACTATTGTAGTCAATTCACTGTTACTTCCAAATTTCCTAGAGCGCTGCTGAAGTTTTTCTTCCAGGATATTCCTTCGCTACATGCAAATAAAGCTTAACCTACTCTAGAAAATGACACCACATTCAGTTGTATGATATTTAGCATAATGACTATTTTCTCGCTAGGCATTACCAACACACCTATTTTCCCTGTTTTTATTCGTATTAATTATAAATTAAATATCATAATTTGAAGATGAAATATAAACAAAAGTTCAATTTAACCTAAAATTAGTTACTCTAATGTTAACGGAAGTACAAAACGCGGGTGATACATTACATATTTAGGAAAAAACCAAACACGTCATACATGGGGTGATTTTTCAAATATTAATTCAAAAAGTGTGAATATACCGCGAATATACTATCGGTATACAGACGCGTGTACTTAACCAGTACATCATGATCATTCGGACACATCCCCAGTTATGGCCGCCGCCTGGCTAGACCTAGTCCCTACAGAAGAAGGGCAGCGATAAGGGTCACATTGGCTCGTGCATAGAGTTCCGTACTGACACTGGGCGCGAGGTACCGAACTGGCGTATAGGCTTCACACCGAACCGTTTTTTTCCATCGAACTTTAAGCGGTGACCACTATTGGTGGAAAGTCTGCAGCAAAGTTCGATGCAGTATTCTATCTAAATTTTGCTTGTACCCGCTCAGCGTGTTTTGAGATACAGGAGTTTAAAATGCCATGTTGAAGGGCTTAGAGATAATATATCTGGTATGCGTGACGTCTTGAGAGTGTCGTTCCGTACTCGTCTGAAGCGTCTTTTATTTTTCGTAAATTAGTACACTGTGCACACGTGAAATATTTCCGTAAAGAAAACAGGATTCTCCAACCACCTGTAGCGCATTTCAGGCGGCTGGCAGGCAGGCGGTTGCCTTAGGAAGTGAGTAGGAGACAGTCCGCGGTACTTACCTCGGGGCTGGTCACAGCACTTCGGTTGCATGCTGGCTGTGCTCCTCGTTCCCGTCCACGCGTACCTACTGAGGCGAGCCGCTCGCCACGGGGGCTTTATATTGCCAGCTGGCGCACACGGGAACACCAGCCTAGCGTGGAACTGCGAGCACAACTCGCGTGCTGGGTGCGAAAGTGACGCCCGCTGAACCGTCAGCGAACCACTAACCGTGCTGTAATCACGCGTGCTCAGATCTCAACGTACCGCGGGAGATGATGCGCAGACACCCATGGGAAACTGACTGGATCAGACACGGCAGTCAGCACTGGACGGGAAATATCGTTTTACGGAAATGGAACCCACAAGTCATTTTCTCCACACATGCCTGTTTTTTCAACAGCTAGACACTATGCTTTCAAAACTGGCGTATACAGCCACTAAATAATAAAATATTTCTTGTTTACAAATTTAACATCCTAGTATCATTGCAGAAGAACGTGCGAAAAAAAGTTAAGAAAGAAAAATTTATCATTAGTGACTTCCATTTTAGAGTATAGATATGCGTTTCGGTGCGACAGTTAGTCTTCACATAAACTAAAAGTATTGGCAATTTTTTGGTAGCATAGAAATTAAATATGCTTATTCCAAATGGGGTTGAACGAATGGTGAACGTCAAACGCATATATGATATGACAACAACACAATATTTTGCTTGAAAAATCTACCCGTCTGTTGGTTATTATTTTTTATACGTACGACTGCTCGCCATGCGTTTGAAGTGATTCTTTAGTTCCCAAATCGTTGATTCGTCGAATATCTAACGCACATGTGCGTTTGAAAAGATGCCTGGAATACACTGTAGTATTAACTTAAAACTTACGAACCAACACTTACAAAACATTGGTTTAGTACGTTCGTTTATAGTATTTGAATTCAGTACTAAATCAGGTATTAAACAAGGGCACTACAACACAACTGGGTAGTAGTTGAGTATTCACCGTTTCGATAACACTATAACATAACTTTAAAAACAATAGTGGCAGAGCAACAAACTATAGAATTTTATCACAAAAAAATATTATCGTATTTCGCGAAAGGCTGTAAGGAATTCCTTTTTCTCATGGAAACGAACGTAAGATAGCCGTGCATATAAAATTATTCAGCGAAATCTACAATTTGTACAAAAATTGTGTTACTTTAAGAACCGGCGCTTTAAATTATACTCTGAATACTTTCATGTACTTTAGGGACCACGATGGTGTAGTGGTTAGAATCCTCGCATCCCACCAAGGTGAACCAGGATCGACTCCCGGCGGGGCCACCCACGGATATCCTCATGTGGTAATTGTGCTGGACGATGTCACTGGCCGGCGGGGATCTCCCGTTTCCCCCGCCCTTGCATTTCGGCGCCGCTCCATACTCACCTCGCTTCACCCTCATCGGCTCTCAAGACCTTGATGTTAAGAGCCACCCTTATCTCTCCACCCCTCCTATTCATCCATGTACTTNACCCTCATCGGCTCTCAAGACCTTGATGTTAAGAGCCACCCTTATCTCTCCACCCCTCCTATTCATCCATGTACTTTGATTTTCCCACGTAATCTATTTTATAGTTTGATCAGAAGTCTTGAAAGCACATATCGTTAATTATTAAAAAAAAATATTCTTTTCCCTTTTAGGCATTGCCATTAAAAACACCGCACCAATAAATAAACCTCGAAGTCAAGTCAAAATGTCATAAGCAATGGGAAGATGATACAAATAACTGATTAACACATACGTAAGGGCCCGTTTATTTGGACAAAATTGTACACTTTAAGAGTACCTTTAGTACACTGTTGCGTTACTGCTAGATTGGATAAATGAGGGCATACGGTTCGTCGTCATGAAGTCGCAGACACGTCGTTTGTTATCGTTTGGGAACTCGCCCCATAGTTTTCGCAACTCCCTCTCCAGAAGCTGCAGATCCATTGATGGGTGAAGCTGTCATTCCATTCTCGCTTAAACAGGCGACAAGCCTGGAGACCGGGTTGGCCAAGGAAGGGCGTCGATTNCTGAAGCTGTCATTCCATTCTCGCTTAAACAGGCGACAAGCCTGGAGACCGGGTTGGCCAAGGAAGGGCGTCGATTGCATGGAGGGAGTCTCTTGGTAAATCAGTGCTGCTTCTGGGCGGGAATTAACTACGAAGGGAAACACACGAAGTCGAAGAACATCCATAACGTGCCACTTTACTATCAACGTAGCACTCTTCAATATTAAGGAAGACCAAGAGTCATAGGCGATCAACTGTCAAATGATGACGCCATTAGTTCCAATGGGGTGTCGCTCAAAATAGATGCTCAGTTTTTTTGCAGTGCCCAGAGCCGCTCGATACTCGTGTCCAGACAAAGCCCGTGTTTATCACTAAATATAGATGCGTGACTATTCGTCAGTCAGCCATGCCACGTGATTATGACAAAACTGCTGACGAAGTTGCTGTGGTCAATGTGTCAACAATGAAAAACGACGCAAAGGAAGTCGAGAATGCAAGCGTTATTTTACAGATCGCATTACAAAAGTGAGGTTGGAAACACGGGTCCATAGTGGGCCACTGCATTTCTCTGGATAGCGAAAAAATTACATGCCGGTTGAGTTTGCGCCTGCCAGACACTGAAATGTTCCACTCTATTGGTGGTCATTCAGGTCGGCTGGAGCCTTCAAGCACGTGTTCATCCATTGTTATACTGCTCATAGCACCGTAGAAAGGTCCAGCTGCAACGCTCCAAGTGGCGGGCAGTTCGGCTGAACCAGCACTTTGTTCCCCGTAGTCGAACGGTTTGCTCTTTCTCTATCTCAACGTACCTGACTGAAATGCGTCGCCAACGTGCGCTAGCTACTCACTGACGCTCACTTCACACTAATTCTTACTATAATACATACAGCTTCATCCTACAATCGTTCGGGTTACTAGCGGTGTTAGCATCCATGGGTGGCATTTATATGTAGCAAGACGCAACCACTTTCAAATCAGTTGCATTTTTACCCATGATGGTAACTCATACCCACTTTCGTTTCTTACGAGTAATGCCTTCTGCGTGCTGCTTTTTTAATAGCCTTAAGAGTATTATTTACTTGTGTTATGGGATATACTTAAGTGTAGGCGGCACATTCCTGTAAATTGTTGCAAACATAACTTATTTTAAGATACTTTAGCAAAAGGCGATGTTGAAAAATTATATTTTAGCATATATATTTATATTTAAAGGAGAAATTTATTACTTATTTATTTACTATACGATCTTGCACCTCGGTGGATGATCCAAATTTACGGTGTACGAAATAACTATAAAGAAATTCATCATTCTGGGAAAAATATTTTCTCATAGTTGGTAATAAAATCGTTAATTAGCATTACTCTTTCTTGGTTTTTCTATGTTTACTTCCAAAGGCCTACATACTTACTTCGAATAATGTGTTCAGCATTAATTACTGTCTCATGCGCTCTTGAACAATTTGTTATTACATCACAAAAGCTACTTATTTATTTACCGTCATATTTGCGAATAGTATATATGATTTGTTTGCGAAGTAATTTAACTGGCGTGCATAAACGAGTTTTGTGTCGTTGCCCATGCAGTTTTAATTAATCGTCTAGAAGGAAACTTAATAAAATACTGCTGAGCATAAGTATGCATGAAATAAATGCGACGTGTGGTGATGGTATATTTTCAACGTTCCCCACGTTGTGTGCTAACGTGGTGTTTCGTTTAATTACAACAGTCTTAGAAATTAGACAGTAGAAAGGCCGTGCAGAGAAGCGCTTGCACGTTCGAAAAGTTTTTAAGGCTTTACTAAAAGAAACGGTATTGAAAAAGAGTATTCTTTATTTTAATTTTGGAGGTAAGACATCTGTGTGAGTGTGTGTATTGTGTATTTGTGGCGGATACACATAATCGGTGTAGTTAAAACTGTGCACACGGCTTCTTAATGCTGTTCAAGAGCCAACATTCTATTTTCTTCGTTTTGAGGATAATTTAGGGTTTCGTGACGTGATATCGATGATAACTGGAAGAAAATATAGCATTTATTACGTTTTGCTTAGCGAAAATATGAGGATTTAACTTAAAATATTAATTCCAACAAATTTCAAAAAGGTGTTTCGGTTTTTGTGTGAACATTGTGTATTCTTCCGCGATACGTAAAATTGACATTGCCATGGGCCTCTTCACTTAATCCCAGCGTCGGTAAAGTGGATGTGTGGAATTATTTAAAAGTAAATACTTCGCAAATCTGCTAATTCTAACTCTTAAGGCGCCCGTCTACCTGGCCCTTGAACTGCGTTGCAGAGTGTTCCAAATACACGTTTTTCAACGAAACTATTAAGCGTGCGTCCAACGTGCTGATCTACGAAAAGAACAGTCACTTCAGACGAGAGATGTTAAGTACTTTCAAAATATCACGTACGTTAGAAACATCAATTCAGAGTACTCCAAAACCTTTCCAAGGCGCTGTAGCTCAAAATGCACTCATCAGATACATACAAAACTACTATAGGGGCCTGCACTGAACCTTCCTAAAGACTTCCCACTAATAAAATAATATGGTCACCGCTGAAAGACCCATAGGTACACGCAGCACGACGAGAACACTGCACGCCAGTTCAGAGCCTTGCGCTTAGCGGTGATGGCATACTTGATGCGCGTGGCAGTGTCGCCCTTATCGCTCCCACGCTTCTCGGCCTAAACGTGGGAAAAAATTCCAGGAAGACGGGGGCCTTAAATGCATTAAAAAAAGCAGAAAGCAAGAGAAATAATTTCGGGATCCCCAAATATTTACCTAACACTTTCAATTCAACGTTAAAACATGGAAATACTTTCCTTCCGTCGTTACCAACTTTACTGGGCGCATGCCACTCAGTGCGCCCGTTAAATATATGCAGGTAGAAGCAGTGACATTTTTCAAAGGTTGATTTCAGAAGTTCTCACTTTATCGGGAAAAACCTTTATACATTATTATTATTATATTATAACAAACGATGAACCCATGCAGGTTGGTTAATAACATTGATACCTGCACAATGCTAGGGTTTATAAGTAGTTATTGAATCTGCTCTCTGCATAAGGCACCAGCAATTGCGGCTAGCCCTCAGTGTTAGGGCGTAGGAATACGTCGACACTATTGTCTCTAGGTCCAATTTGCTAATAAATTCACCTCGTTTTTAGGTTACCAATAAATCAGTTTTATTAACGCTTAACAGGGCCACTTATACATGTACACACGAGACAACACTCCCCTTCCCTTTTATACGTAGGCTCCGTATTGTTTGGCACGGCGCTCCGCGTCGAGGAGGGGGGGGGGAGGCAAGATTCTTCACACTCGCTGGATGACTCTACTTATCTGGATGGAGGCGCTGTCTTCTCTCGGCTGGCGACTTGGGACTGCTCCGGCACTTGGTGGGCGTCTCGACGCCCTCTTGAACTCCCGGTTCTCTCCGCACTGCTCGCTCGACGACGTCTGACTGACTGATCGATCATCGCACTGGCTTCGTCCGGCTCCGACCCGGACGCCTCGCTTCAGGTCCCCCGAATGACTGCCTGACTGCTCGATCCTCGACTGATTGATCCGTTCCTCCTGCTCTCCCGTCGTTTTGTAGGCTCCATCGCCATATTCAACTTGCACCGTCCTTGCACATGGCGGGGGTGCTTGCCGCGTCCCCCCTGAGTCGTAAAACACGTGGCTGCTGCCCCTGTGGTCCACAGTCGGCCTGGCATCGCCCCTTGATTCTGGCCTGGAAGTTTATTGTTCCGTTCTGCACGTGCGGGAACTCTTGGGTGGCCCCTTTGGTTCAGCGCACGTGTTGTTTTTATGCCTCCGGATATCGTGTCGTTATTCTCCCAGCACGCCCGCTAAAAGCTCTCAATGTTTATTGCTGAAACTAGCCCGGGACAGACTCAGCCGCTGGTGTGGGCTCAGCGTCCCTTGGCAGCTGCGAGATGCAGCTGCATCCGCCTTCCTCCGCACGTGGTCGTTCCGCCGGGCCGTCCTGGCGCCATTCTCCCATCACGTCCGCCAAACCCTTAATCCTTATTGCGGTCGTCCGCCTGCGAGCTTCGCCAGAGCATGTGTTCTGACGAATAAAATATAGGCACGCAGAATGCGTCAACTCCCCTCCGCCCGTTGCGTCAGTGCACGCTCTTGCATTACTTAATCTTATGGTTGTCATCTGGGCTAGACGCGGTTCGGTGCGTTCGCGCGGCGCTGCTCCCCCGTTGTCGGGAGGTAGTGAAAACAGCTGGGGCGGTCTTCTGCTTCTGACCTCGTTAGGGGTGGAGAGGGGCGGCCCCCTCCATACTCTGTCGCGTGGCACTCGGCAGTGCTTCTGAGGGAACATTAGGACTTCTGCGCCACAAACCAGTTTGTGGGGGGTTAAACCTTCTTACAATTTAAGGAACATCGCAGGCCCGCAAACCCTGGGGACCAAGCTTCTACCTGCTCCTAATTCTCAGGGGTGGGGGGTTGTCTCACACTTTGAANGGGGTTAAACCTTCTTACAATTTAAGGAACATCGCAGGCCCGCAAACCCTGGGGACCAAGCTTCTACCTGCTCCTAATTCTCAGGGGTGGGGGGTTGTCTCACACTTTGAAAATTGACAAAACGTACAAACAAAATAAACCCTGGTTACATTGCACACTCCTCTTACATCATTACAATGAATTACACTTGTTCATTACACCCTCTGTTCTGCCGCACTAACCGGCCCGTCCAGGCCAGGGTAATTTTTACTGAACAGTTTCTCATTGAACAGTTGCCAACAGGTTATGCGAGCAAGCTTCTCTTACTACTTAGGAACAAAAAACCTGTTATCTTATGAGCCTTTCTGCCGCTCCCGACGAGCGTAAGTAAGCAACACTGACCCTCGCGGCAAAAATAAACACACTTTGTTTATGGGGGCTGGTAGGCCTCTCAACACGAAAAAAAACACATCCTTTTTTTTTCTCCGACCTTATGACTCGTGACTCGTACCCGAAAGAAATAACTTACAATGGCTGAGGCTCTAAATCTCGAATTCTAATACATAGTTACACCTTTTTATACACGTAACTTGCCAATGGTAAACAACAAGCGAACATCAGTAAACCCTAAATAACCATTGCTACATAATGAGACTGATGAAGTGAAACATCGGTAAACAATAATAACCACTCTCAAACCTAGCGGTAAACGACTGGTACATAATTGCGCATTTCTCGGGACTAACAACACCATGCATGGCCCTGGCCGTGACGTGAACACACGTTATTTATGAGGGCAGGTAGGCCTCTCAAAACAACCTTCCTGGCAGTCTTGTACTCACTCTGACTCGGGCGGTAATAAAAACTCATATCTCGGCTGGCGGCTTAACTCTCGAATTACGCCTAACACACTAACCCTTGTTAAACATAACACTAACTCTGACAAGCTAAAATCACGCAAATTTAACCGTATTTTAATTGCCGCAGCACTGCCACTTTACCGCATAAAACCACTACATACCTTAAGAATTTCTTATTAAAACTCTAAGCCAAAGATTCCAAAAGACCGTACAAATTTTTGCCACTTGTAGAAATTTTTCAAAAAAATTTTTATTTCAGAACTTTCAAATTACCGGTTAACCTATAAATCAGTCTCTTAGAAATAATCCAAGTTATCTCGGACCTTTTAAATAACATAACCTTCCGTTCTACCCAACTCAGGCCATCGAAATAAAACATTTAATTTTCCAGACACAACTACTTGGAGTCACCACGTATCTCGCGTCACGCACGCCCGCGTNCAGGCCATCGAAATAAAACATTTAATTTTCCAGACACAACTACTTGGAGTCACCACGTATCTCGCGTCACGCACGCCTGCGTGGCCATCTTGCGCGGCGGGAGCCCCGCCCTTGGGCCGGAGCCTAGGCCACTCACGGTCCTCTCACCTCGTAGATTCAAAATGACTAATTCTTACTCGTTTTTCAAGCGATATTTACTAACCTGCGGACCTTTTCAGTAGTAATACTTTAACACAATATAAAACGACTGATTTAACACCATTTATCCTCGCCCACCGCGTCTTTATGTGCAGTATACTCGTCACAAACGGTCCACTCATACAACAAAAACGTATTATCAAATGCGGTCAACGTCATAAGCTATGACAATTAAGAAATTAAATAACTCACATATGGTTCTCTACACTATATTTAGTAGGCAGCTTTTTCCCGTAACACTTTACATACTATATACCTCCAGTAACAGGTATATGAAAATTAATACTTAGCAACTTAACCAAACTTTGGTCATTAAAAAGTATTAAGGCTATTGCCAATGTCTGTGTAGTGACAGGTTGTAATTTTTACTGGCATTTCTTGCTGGTATCTGTTGGGTTATCTTTTAACACACTCGTAAACAATGCTTTACAGTGGTAAACTAAAAGTAAAATCACTGTTGATACACAGTGGTAAACAAAAAGTAAACAATATACAAACATCGGTGAACATCTATTAATTGGGGACACACAAGTGCAAACAATCAGTAACTGGCAAACAGTGCTACTGATGAATTTAGCTCGGGTACAATGAGACACATGTCCTGCCTCTTTTGTTGCGGACTTTCGTGGTTTTCACTTTGCATGTTTGAACACATAATTACAACACTCTAGAAACGAGGCTGGAGGCCTCTTGACACCTACCACTCCCGGTACGGTCTTGACATTAATGAAACTAATCAGTCACTTTGCACTCGGTAAACAAAATATCTTCTTCTGCACGGTCTCGCCTTTGTTTCTCTATGAAGAGGGGGGGTGTAGTGTGGTTGACACTTTACCTGGTGCTGACCGCCTTCACGGCCCCTGGAATAGGCGGGGCCTGGAGAAGTCCCGTCGGTTGTTTACTTACGGCTGGCTGGAAAGAGACCGCCTCATCTCTCCCCGCAATGTGGGTTTGGACCGCCTGGCCTGCTGGGGGGAGGGGGAAGGTCCCCTCTTCCGTCTCTCGTTCAGTTGACGTCTCCGGGCTGCAGTACTGCAGTCGCCTGGCTTCCGGGTCAGCTGTTGGTTTTCCTTGATGTTTGCTGGTTTCGACTCTTTGCCGATGCAGTCCACTTCCTTCCTTACTTCATTTTCTCCGCGGCCGCTTCCTATCGCGTAGTTGCCACTTCTCCTTCCGTCTTCCTTCGCTCGCCTGGTTTCACTCGTCGCTCTCGGTTGCATGTTACTTTATTCGGTTTTTCTCACCGCGATTCTTCACCTGCCTTCGTCACCCGGTTATCCCCGTGTGCGCTACAGCTTCTGCTGGCGCTCTCACGCCTCTTTCCTCTCTCTTTCGTGTCGCGTCACACTTCTCGTCATCTCTTCACATGGGTATTCCCGTGCACACTAGGTTTCGCGGCGCTGAAGTCGCCTTTTAAACTCCCGTGTGCACTCGCTCGTGTTTGTTTATCTTCGGGCACCGACTGCGCGATCTTACTGGGTTTATTTGGCAGCTTGCTTTTACCCTTATCTCGCAGTCTCTATACCATAACAGTCAACTATTTTCCTGCCCCTTCTCTGCCGCTCCTCCGAGTGGTCTTATGGCGGGCGGAAATACTGGTATACTTGTTTGGAAAGTGCCACTATTCCCCATCCAGGGAATATTTCCCCGGCGCTCCGGTTACTGTAATTTTGTTTATCTTTGGGCACCGACTGCGCGATTATACTGGGTTTGTTTTGGTATCTTGCGTTTACCCCTATCTCGCAGTCTCTGTACCATACAGTGAACTATTTTCCTGCCCTTTCTCTGCCGCTCATCCGAGTGGTCTTATGGTGGGCGGAAATACTGGTATACATTTTCGGAAAGTGTCACTATTCCCCATCCTGGGAATCAGTAACTTACTTTTTCCTATTTTATCTTTCACCGGCGCTCCGGTTACTGTAGTTTGTCGGCTCGGTAGTTTACCTGTCCACCTGAACCCACGTCGTTTTCACCATCCAGTGAAATTGACCTCCTTATCTTCGCTACTACGTCCTCTCGCCCGCTCCTGGCTACGTCCTTTCGCCCGCTCCTGGCATCCGCTCCTCGTCATGCTCGTCATTTATTGCCCGCCATTCTGTGGGCTGTGGCCTATGGTTTCGCTAATCTCCCTCGGTTCTCCCGCCTTACTCTCGCGGACCTGCACCTCCCACTCGCGTTCGTTACTTCTTCGGCTGCCTGCTTCGGTAATTGGGACTCTTAAAGTAATATTGCTGGATGCTACAGGGTGTTTTGTCATAGCCTCCCTGACGTCTGTGTTTAGCCTGGCTGGCTCGTTATTGTTCACCGTCTGGTGACCTAGTAACCCACTGGGGGTTTCTATTTTTCTCCACCTTACTCTCTACATTCCGCGCACGTCTGCAGCTTGCCATTCTCGTCTGGTTTATTACCTGTTCCCTTTTCGGTTATACTGTCGGTAATGGACGCCACTGGTTTAATTTTACGACTACCCGAAGTCACGAGGGTTGATTTTATGACTACCCCGAAGTCGTGAATGTGCCCGCTGCTCGGTCGGGGCAAGGTCCCCTTTCTGCCGGGTATTTAGCTTGTCCTTGCCTCCATCTATACAGACATCAGCGTGCCCCTTAGTTGGGCCCCAAAATTGATACCTGCCCAATGCTAGGGTTTATAAGTAGTTATTGAATCTGCTCTCTGTGTAAGGCACCAGCAATTGTGGCTAGCCCTCAGTGTTAGGGCATAGGAATACATCGACACTATTGTCTCTAGGTCCAATTTACTAATAAATTCACATCGTTTTTAGGTTACCAATAAATCAGTTTTATTAACGCTTAACAGGGCCACTTATACATGTACACACGAGACAACACTCCCCTTCCCTTTTATACGTAGGCTCCGTATTGTTTGGCGTGGTGCTTCGCATCTAGGAGGGGGGGAGGCAAGATTCTTCACACTTGCTGGATGACTCTACTTATCTGGATGGAGGCGCTGTCTTCTCTCGGCTGGTGACTTGGGACTGCTCCNCTGTCTTCTCTCGGCTGGCGACTTGGGACTGCTCCGGCACTTGGTGGGCGTCTCGACGCCCTCTTGAACTCCCGGTTCTCTCCGCACTGCTCGCTTGACGACGTCTGACTGACTGATCGATCATCGCACTGGCTTCGTCCGGCTCCGACCCAGACGCCTCGCTTCAGGTCCCCCGAATGACTGCCTGACTGCTCGATCCTCAACTGACTGATCCATTCCTCCCGCTCTCCCGTCGTTTTGTAGGCTCCATCGCCATATTCAACTTGCACCATCCTTGCACATGGCGGGGGTGCTTGCCGCGTCCCCCCTGAGTCGTAAAACACGTGGCCACTGCTCCTGTGGTCCACAGTCGGCCTGGCGTCGCCCCTGGATTCTGGCCTGGAAGTTTATTGTTCCATTCAGCACATGCGGGAACTCTTGGGTGGCCCCTTTGGTTCAGCACACATGTTGTTCTCCTGCCTCCAGATATTGTGCCGCTATATCCCAGCACACCCTCCAAAAGCTCTCAATGTTTATGGCGGTAGCTAGCCTGGGACAGGCACCGCCGCTGGTGTGGGCTCCGCCTCCCTGGCAGCTGCGAGATGCAGCTGCATCTGCCTTCCTCCGCACGTGGTAGTTCCGCCGGGCCATCCTGGCACCATTATCCCATCATGTCCGCCAAACCCTTAATCCTTATTGTGGTCGTCCGCCTGCGAGCTTCACCAGAGCTTGTGTTCTGAGGAATAAAATATAGGGATGCAGAATGCGTCAACATGACGCCCCTAATTTTCTAATGACGGACTATGTTATCACCTACAAACGTTATCAAATCAGGTCAACACTATTAACGAGTTTTTGTTTCATCTCACGTAGTTTTTGACATTTTGCAAATAACTCATTTTAATTCACTACTTTTGAAGGTGTCTCTCTCCATCAACAATAACACTAGACCATAGCTCATGTCATGTTTTCTACCTCATTATCCATAACGAATCATCTTACAAAGTATATTGCCGGGGTTCAGGATAACCATACGTATGCAATTAATTGCGTTTTTATGCAGTTCTATGTGAACTGCGGCTTTAAAAACTGCATTTACTTAAAATTCCGTACCATATAAAAAAAATGTTGCTGTTCAAACAAGATACGGTGATTTTTACATCAACATGAAACATAATCAAACTCTTACTACGTGGTCAGTGTGTGTGTCCTATGAAAGAAAATGAGCGCATTTTTTGTTTGTATTTTTCTGTATCCATTCTAGAAAAATATTTCTGAGTAATGAAATGGAGTTGCTATGTATATCATTAGTTCGGATAGTTGACACCCATCTTCATCTAAAGACCATTTCATACGATCAAATATTTATTGAATTCAGTTATTTGAATTCAATTTATTGAACTAAAAAAAAAACTCTTAATTTGACATTCAATGAATTGCACTCAATAAAGAACCTTTCAAGTCTCCACATGAAAGTTTATCACAAACTTTTAAATTAAATCAGTTTAAAAAATACCGACAGTATATTTTTAGAATTACCTACGACCCATGCACGACACGAACATAATTGGTTGAACCCTAACTAAATAATTGGTAGAACCCCAATTAAAGTTCTTCATTTTAATGTATTTTGTTTTTAAAATATATGCCTCCTCATTTTTTTAAAAAACTTTAAATGTGTGTACACAACTATATTATTATGAAATAAATTCCATTATTACTACCAGTAAAGCTGCTATAAAGCGATTGAAATTTTCCATTCAAGAAAATAGACAACATGTTCTGAAAGAAAAACGTGAAGGAAAACGAGACATTCAAGAAATTAAAAGAGAAAATGGCCGCGATTATGACGTATCTACGGCCTCATTTAGCATTAAATGAACTGAAATCAGTAAAAATTAAAGGTAATTTGAAGAATAATTTGGTAGTGTGAAAGGACCTTTACTATGCCAAATTATGTTTAATTATAGTGATAATCAACTAATTAAATAATAATTTTCCAATGGCTTGGGCTTAAAGCGTTGTTATTTTTCATTTTTAAATGTTCAATTTGATTAAACACATTTTTACTTTACGTTATCCTATAATGTTGTTGACAATATAAGGAGAGGGGAGGATCATACGATCACTCCGGTGGGAGGAGCGTAGGTTGGACACTCGAGGCGGTGTGGCAGTACTAGGCTATAGTAACCGAGCCCAACCTACTTACCGATTTCTTGAAAGTATGGANGAAAGGATGGGTGATGCGTCTCTTATAGCCTCTCAACATCCATGGCAACCCAAGGCTTCTCGTGCCACCCCTGTTTAAACGAATTGGGCTCTGCCGCCCGTGCCCTATGGGCATCAGCTTCCTAGCGGCTGTATAGGGGTATCTGCCGTGATGGCTTGGGCCGATAGTTAGTACCAAGGCCCGACCACTTGGCGGGGTGTTGGACCTCTTGGCCCTCAGGCCACTGGGGCCCAAAACAGGAATTTCCCTGTGAAGAAATTCTTGGATGGTAAAGGACGCGTGTCCGATGTCAGCGGAGCCCAGCCTTATGGGCGGCGTGGCGATCACGGTGCTCGGTGAAGAAACCAAGGGTATAAAACCTGATAATGATAACGGTACCCACCTGTTTCAGAGGGACCCCGCGTCTCCCTGACCGTGGGTGGGGCTCTGGCGATCGGGCATTGGAAAATCCATACGTGCCATGGAAAATAAGAGGTAGCACGGGATGATCTGTTTGGCCCATCCGGAAGTACCCTCTGGTGTACGGATCAGGTGAGGTTGGACTCGTGCTGGCAGTGGTTGACTCCGCATGCTGGAGGAGGCTCGGAGAGATTCCCCCTCTTGTTGAAGAGCCGGACGTTGAACAGGATTGTTCCGGGGGCGTGCCCGAGATCACGTCAGGGGCGTGGGTAGTGCTCCGGCTATACCACACGCTTGGTAATCGGAGTGCTAGGATCTCAGGACTTGTGGTAGGACATGCTCGGTGCGATCTGATAAATCAGATCGGGGCTTCGCTCGGCGTGACCTGATGAAAGGTCGGAGCTACGGGTTTGATGAATTTCGGTAAGCGCTGGTCGTGTCTGCGTTGAGAGGGCGTGATCCCTCTTCCCCGCCTACTGGGAGGCCGGGGAGCGGAAAGGCCGAATGGATAAGAGCGCCCCGTTAACAAAAAGCACAGCTAACAAACTGTTTCTTACATCTTCTTATGACAATATAAGGAGTGATTAGTAACAAATTTAATAGTAATTTTTTTTGCAGTATAGAGATTTTTTTCAACTGTGCTTAATTTTTGTTTATATGTATATAATTTTACGTATGGTCACGAAAAATTGTTACGATAGCGTTACGGTATTATGAAGTCAAATTCTGTTCAGCGATGGAAATTTGACATAATCGATTAGCATATCTGTGATCACGTAGAAAACATTGACTCATTTAATATAATTTCTTTTTACATTTAGTGTTACCATCAAAGTACATTTTTTACTACGAAAATGAAACCAATGCATTACGAATAATGCTCTTTTAGATCTAAAACCATTCGATTTACGGTGTACCAAATGGAATTAGGAAAGTGATAGTAGATAGCTACATGGAATATATTTTTGGTGGAGTATTCAGTACGTAAATATTCGTGAAAAATATTCGTGCTAACCTGATGAGGTATTTCCTGCACATTTAAGTTAAAAATATTTGTAACACACTGAAGTGGAATTTTTGAGAAAAACCGTCTATTTTTCACAAATTAATTTCTTTTAGACAAAAGAACGGCGTATTAAAAAATACGTGCAATTTTCATAGGCGATTCGCAAGGAAATGAATGTGGTGTCTTGGGACACTGGAACAAGGCCAATGCCATGAGTATATTTAATAGCTAACGATTTACTTCGTTAAAATATATTAAGGTTAATGTGAGACCATGTATTGTTATACGATTTCTGCATCCCGCTTATTAATTTTTGTTCATAACGTGACTACAACTTTCATGCGTTCTGAAACGCAAACATTTCGAGTCGTAAACCCCACTTAATCCAAAATCATCTAAAAAGTGTAAAATTACAACAACATTTCTGGTTCATCAGGAATTGTAAGTTTCACATGACAATAAGATCACCGGTGATTGTTCACGTAGAAACAAATTTTAAATAACTATTCACCATTTATGGTTGGATAAATGGAATAAATATGATAGAGTTGAGTTATTTAGGCTGATCTTAACAGCGAGGTCTTGGGAGTCGATGAAGGCGAACTGAGGGGAGAATGGAGCAGCGCCGGAATGAAGGGGTGGGGGAAACGGGAGATCCCAGAGAAAACCCGCCGACCAGTGGCATCATCCGACACGATTCACACTTGCGAAAATCCGGGAGTGACCCGATCGGGGACTGAACCCGGTTCGCCTTGGCGGGAGGCGAGAAATCTAACCGTTCAGCCACCGTGGCCCCTAAATGCGACAGAAATAAGAAAAATGTCCACCCTGCAAGCAGTGAACAGAAGGCAGACAATGTTATTCCATCAGTCGTTAGCCAAAAGTTTTACGGTAATAAGTTCAAGAAAAATTTTCTCCAGAATATTAATACTAATGTGAAAAGGGAGTATTTATGATGTCATTGTAATTTTTATTAAAACGTATTTCTCTTTGAATCAAAATAAATATTTTAAAATAAAGCCCGACAGTCATGGGAATGAATTTCTTATGCAATCTTCAACTTGACTTTTAGCGTAATAATTAATCTAAATTTCCGTGTCCCAAGAGCAATGAACAATTCCATTAACACAATGGCCATCAGAGATGTAAGTCAACAAAACGAGGTAGTTGATCAACATTTTAGGTATGTAATAACCGCAAGGAAAAAGAAAGTACCCTAGAAAAATAGGAGTTAGTGCAGGTACCATTCATCTCAATATCTTAAAAGACGTGCATTATCAGTTTGCCATTACCACATAAGCGCAGTTGACCAACAAAATGGTTAGCATACACCTCAGTTTTTTGAAAATAGGTCACGAAATTTTCGTTATGGTCTGTTAATTGTAACCAGGCCAGGAAGCACAGAAGTTTATCTGCTTGTAGGTGGGCATACCATAGACGGAAATGCCTTAGCAGTTACTGATAAACAAGTGGTTCCTGACAAACAACCTGTATACAGCCAGTTCATATAGCAGGCTGTTCGCACTCAGAATTACAGATTTCCGTAATTTTTGTTTAAATCAGCAGCTCTACCAAATAGAGGTATCTCCCACACAGAAATAATGAAACTAAAATTTATAAATTATGATAGTTTGCACAATTGTAGGACTGATTATCTCATTTTAAGTACAATTTTTCTTTCTTAAATTCAGCAAGTTTACCACCCCATACTATCCTCCATCTATTGGGTCACAAATAATTCAAACAATTTGAAACAATGTGCAATTTCAGGACTGCATTCACCCACAACCAACGGACAGAATAAGTTACAATGCCTGGCATTGGAAACAGTATTACAGTTCCGGGGATGAAAGCTGCAGCTTGTGAAAATGCAGCCAAAGGAATTTAGTGCACTAGTATCAACCCATATAACATTAAAACTTTTATGGATATTTCTCGTAAAACTATAAAGAACTTAAAAAAAAAAATCCTTTTAACTCTTTCGCAAATGTTTAAACTCTGAACATTCCCTATTTTCCGAACAAATGGAATAAAAGGGAGGGGGTATTCCTCAGTAAAATTTTTCTTTAATTTTTTTCCAAGCAACATGGTATCAGCGTTACACACTCATATTTAACTTAAATATAACAGAATATAAAAGTTAGATCCCTGGAATAGCAACTACCTACCCATACAGGTCATCAAAGTTCTACCCTGTTCATCTTCTCTTAAAAGAGCTTTTAATAATCAGTTCAGAAATTATTAAATATATTATAAGATATAGTATTATGCTTCTGAAGGGACAAGCTACACTCATAATTAATTTCGGCATTCTAAAAAATACCTACATTATCATGATTCAACAAAAATAATGGGAATTATAAATCTAGTCTCATAAAGTTGTAACATTTGAAATAAAAAAGGTTTCGTAATAAATGGATTAAATACGAAATTTTCGTATTTCCATGAAACATGAAAGAGTTTGGGAGTTCAAATAATAGTCTCCTCCAGTTCACAGCCCGAGCCCTCAATATATACGAGTTTACTATATATTAACAAACATAACTTAGCAGTAGACCATAACTTATCTTCACATAGGGGCCGCGGTGGTGTAGTGGTTAGACTACTCGTCTCCCACCTAGGCGAACCGGTCTCGATTCCCGCTGAGGTCACTCCCGGATTTTCGCATATGGGACGATGCTGCTGGTCGGCGGGTTTTCTCGGGACCTCCCGTTTCTCCCGCCCTTTCATTCCGGCGCTGCTCCATACTCACCTCGCTTCACCCACATCGGCTCTCAAGACGTCAATGCTATAGAGCCACCCAAATCTCTTCACTTAACTTATCTTCAATTAAATTAACAAATATACGAGGTTAATACTTGAGATTCGATTTCAGTTCTATCGTCCGTCGGATCCAATGCTTTACATCATTAGCACTCACCTTGTCGGAGTGTTTAGAGGCGTTGGTCAAGAAAAAATTAGTAATTTATATTTGTACCACATTATTTTCAAGTGGTAGATATTTTCTGTAACTACTTTTTCTTCAGATAAAATTTTTTTTAGATCGCATGGTTTTTGGAAATAATATATCAAATTTTTAGTTTTTGTAATGTACAGATAAAATAAACCAAACGATTTGGAATTTAACAACCGCAACTGAAAGGTTCTGTCTTAATTTATTTTAATGTACAGTATGATTAAGAATAATTTTTTTTCAAAGTTTCAAAAAAATGAAGGAATTTCCTTATTTTCAGCAATTTTTTGGAATTTCAATCATATATGCTTGTTAGATTTCGTAGACGTTTTAAAGTAGCTCTAGATTTCTCCTTTCATTGCAAATTATCTCATTTCTGTACGCAATATACTTTTCATTATTTGTTCTAAAGTTGTGAATTTGACATGTATTTATGCGAAACCTATGCGCTCGATTTTTTTTTGAGGAAAGAATAATTACGGATTACGTCTAAAATTAGAACGGTCTGGGGTAAACATATAAAATAACAATTTTTTAAATGCCATACCGCACTCTTTCATTCTCGAACCACAACGGCCGGTAAATCTGTACTCGAATCAGGCCATCTAGAGCCAGAACAAAACTTCCGGAGGGAACAGAATCCTTTGCACAATGGTTAACTACCCGTGACCCGCGAGCTATGCTGGATTGACAATAGCACGGCAAGCAGAGCACGACAGTCCCGACATGACGAGAAATTTACAACAGCCAATAAGAAGCAAGGCCAGTCCAATAAAATCGTAGCCACGGCGGCACGATAGGAGTAGATTCTATTACTACTTCTTCTCGTGTGTCGTGCTCGTCGGTGTGTACAGAAATGCAAATACTATATTGAAATAAAAATTACTATCACATTAATTTATTGTAGCAAATAATAAACAAACTCACTTGGCCAAAAATTTACCTTTTGCTTTTGTCATTAAATATGTTGTATAAGTATACGTTTAAGTTTTGTCGAAAGCGAAGAATAATTATCCATCTAAAGTTTTATTCCACAATTTTTAAATNTATAAGTATACGTTTAAGTTTTGTCGAAAGCGAAGAATAATTATCCATCTAAAGTTTTATTCCACAATTTTTAAATATTATTTTATGAGAACCTTGACTTTTCAGGATTTTCTAACAGCCATGTAACACACATGGACAGATATTGTCTAGAGATTGTGAACTCTTAATGGCATATCATTACGTTTCGTCATGCTCTGATGTGTCGGGCTNTATAAGTATACGTTTAAGTTTTGTCGAAAGCGAAGAATAATTATCCATCTAAAGTTTTATTCCACAATTTTTAAATGTTATTTTATGAGAACCTTGACTTTTCAGGATTTTCTAACAGCCATGTAACACACATTGACAGATATTGTCTAGAGATTGTGAACTCTTAATGGCATATCATTACGTTTCGTCATGCTCTGATGTGTCGGGCTGCCATGCTATTGCGAATCCAGCCAGCATTAAATAATTAAAGCCGGGCTACGGTTGATTATCACAGAACATAGCACAAGCATAGAAAGTTAGACTGTCAGCTCGACACTCGCCACAATAACGCACAGCACACGCACAGAAAAATAGCACGGGGGAGGCGCTCGTAAAGCTGGACATATTCTGTATGTGTGTGTGCGCCGTGCGTGGCCAATCAGAACGCAGATACCACCCATTTCATAAATGAAAATGGCTGAAAAAGTATTAAATCTGACTTGTGTTTAAGAGTTTGCCGCCATATAAACGGTAGTTTTGATTTAAACTGTTATTGCAAGTGTAGTGAATGTTAAGATTAACTGTATTTAGTGATATATTTTTAAAAATCACGACACGAGCAGCAAAGTAGAACTGAGCTATCAATAGTATTTTTTTCATTCCAATGTTTCCAACACACGCAAGCGAAATTTATCTAGCATAGTTTTCTTTCACGTTCAGGTCTGTTTTGTATTAACTTCCACAGTTTCTGTGCGTGTATTCTGCGCTGTTGGGCATGCTGTTCGTGTGATAAATCAATTGTAGCACTGTCTTTAAGGGCGTTGACAACGAAGAAAATTTTTAATTATATATTTGTACCATATAAAGTTCAACTTGTAGACATTATTTGTAAATACTTTTTCCCAAGATTATTTTTTTTAGATCGCATGGCTTTTGCAAAATTACATATCAAAGACAAAGTTGTAAATTTTTTATGTACAAATAAAATAAACTGAACTATTTGCAGAAANTTTCAAAGACAAAGTTGTAAATTTTTTATGTACAAATAAAATAAACTGAACTATTTGCAGAAAATTTAACAAAGTCAACTGATACGATAATGTTTTTCATTTTAAGGTATGCTTAGCACAGGTTATTTTACAAAATTTCACGGCTAGCGACAAAAAAAAAAATATGCAAAAATTTTCTTATTTTCAAAATTTTTTTAAAATTTTAAAAACATTTTCTTGTATGATTTTATAGATGTCTTGAAGTAGAGCTTNTGACAGATATTGTCTAGAGATTGTGAACTCTTAATGGCATATCATTACGTTTCGTCATGCTCTGATGTGTCGGGCTGCCATGCTATTGCGAATCCAGCCAGCATTAAATAATTAAAGCCGGGCTACGGTTGATTATCACAGAACATAGCACAAGCATAGAAAGTTAGACTGTCAGCTCGACACTCGCCACAATAACGCACAGCACACGCACAGAAAAATAGCACGGGGGAGGCGCTCGTAAAGCTGGACATATTCTGTATGTGTGTGTGCGCCGTGCGTGGCCAATCAGAACGCAGATACCACCCATTTCATAAATGAAAATGGCTGAAAAAGTATTAAATCTGACTTGTGTTTAAGAGTTTGCCGCCATATAAACGGTAGTTTTGATTTAAACTGTTATTGCAAGTGTAGTGAATGTTAAGATTAACTGTATTTAGTGATATATTTTTAAAAATCACGACACGAGCAGCAAAGTAGAACTGAGCTATCAATAGTATTTTTTTCATTCCAATGTTTCCAACACACGCAAGCGAAATTTATCTAGCATAGTTTTCTTTCANGCTATCAATAGTATTTTTTTCATTCCAATGTTTCCAACACACGCAAGCGAAATTTATCTAGCATAGTTTTCTTTCATGTTCAGGTCTGTTTTGTATTAACTTCCACAGTTTCTGTGCGTGTATTCTGCGCTGTTGGGCATGCTGTTCGTGTGCTAAATCAATTGTAGCACTGTCTTTAAGGGCGTTGACAACGAAGAAAATTTTTAATTATATATTTGTACCATATAAAGTTCAACTTGTAGACATTATTTGTAAATACTTTTTCCCAAGATTATTTTTTTTAGATCGCATGGCTTTTGCAAAATTACATATCAAAGACAAAGTTGTAAATTTTTTATGTACAAATAAAATAAACTGAACTATTTGCAGAAAATTTAACAAAGTCAACTGATACGATAATGTTTTTCATTTTAAGGTATGCTTAGCACAGGTTATTTTACAAAATTTCACGGCTAGCGACAAAAAAAAAATATGCAAAAATTTCCTTATTTTCAAAATTTTTTTAAAATTTTAAAAACATTTTCTTGTATGATTTTATAGATGTCTTGAAGTAGAGCTCNCCTTATTTTCAAAATTTTTTTAAAATTTTAAAAACATTTTCTTGTATGATTTTATAGATGTCTTGAAGTAGAGCTCGGAATCTTCTTGCAGCGTGAAATACCTCATTTTTGTAAATAAATTAGTTATCATTAATTTCGGATTTCTAAAACAGTAAAATTGTGAGTCTTACACGTACTTATGCGAAAAATACGGGTTCAATTTTTTTTTTCGAGGAAACATTAATTACTGATAATTTCTAAAAGTTTAAGAGCATGTGGTACAAACACAAAATCGCAAACTTTTTTCTGATCAACTCCTTTGATCAGAAAAAGAACCAGCGGTCACGCTGGTTCTTTGTGAAATCCCTTGAACCACGCCGTGAAGCGATGCTTGACAGCTGACCTCAGTTGGTTTGCGGTCGGGAAACCCGGACATGGCCAGCATCCGAGAGACCTCGAAACCACGGATGCATGGCCGCGTGCCGCGTTGACGAAACTCTGCTATTGCCGCGTAGGACGGCTTCGATCCCCGCGGAAGTCTCACCGCCCCTAAGACAGTTAGTTGCAAGCACGGCAAACACCAGCCATAATTGACTGGGGCTTCATTCGCGTGCACTGCCCTTCATTACCGAGCGACAAAGTCAACAAACGGAAGACCTTAGAGGTTTCGAGGTGAAGATGGAATATCGGTGGAATGAGAGGACCGGGGAAACAAGAGAGCCCCGAGAAAGCCTGACGGACAATGGCAACGTCTGCCACGATTCCCACGGGAGAAAATAGTTGGAACCGAACCCAATTGACCGTGGCGAGAGGCGAGTATTCTGTCTTCTACTCTACCGCGCCCCCTAAGAATGGAGGGAAAACTGCAGTCAGAAATGTCTTAAAATTTTATAAACGTGGCTGTGTCTTCTTTGCATTCAACAGAAAATGCTCTCACCAAACATATTACTAGTCCTTCTCATTTTTCTTTCCAGTATCCTCTAGTCCCTGCTGACAGTAAAAGAGGCTTTAAATTACAGACAATATCATGTCACGTTATAACTCGTTACCAGGCTAGACGTCAAGTAATTATATGCGCTGTTCACTTCATCATTATTTACATTATCATAATGTGTATTTTCTACCCATTTTTCTTACAAAAGCCTTTTCCAATGAATCAATTTTTAGTTTCCAGTTATTTCACTGTTAATGAAACCAGAATTTTTGCAGATGTGATAACTGTCCACAGTAGAATAGTTTGTTCGTTTTATAAACAATTCTTTGGGAAAATAGAAGTAGCCAAACAATATTCTTACAGCACTACAGTACAAACATCGTTTCCCCTTTTTATGAAACATGCACAATTGTTTATATGTTTATAATAAACCAGTCTATGGTACTTGTTTGTTAAAATTCATGTAAAATTTGCTCTTTATTTACTTGTAGTGTTACAAATAATAATCTTATTAACCAGTTTCCAGAGAATATTTTGTAAAAATATAGAAAAGTTTTTACAGCGTAGCTAATTGTGCAGGGATATAAAGCGAGAAAATCGTAATTCATAGTATTATGCTGTACCACGAAAGAATGTCAAGCTGACTTAAATGTGCTGTCAGCATAACACTAAAACAAAGACCAAACTCAGGTGTACAACCCGATGTTCAAAGATTTGAAGATGTCTTATTATAGCACTTATATTTATCTTTCCAGTTCATTACAAGCAATCAAAATGTCTTTGAACTACAGATCAGAATACCTTTATGCTAGTGAGCAATATAGACACATCTTTTTATTACAGTTAACAGACACAAATTCATAGGGTATTTCTGTAAAATTACATAAGCAAGATGTTTTAAAATATATTTCAAAGCCACACTGTTTCTAAATGTAGGTTACACTATTGTATACTAATTTTAAATGATATTATACAAGCTCCGTGAAAGATATTTCGAATAAAAATCAGCTGTACCACATTTAAGCATTTCAGTACTTCAGGTAGAATAAGTTTTGAGTTCAAAATATTTACGTTAATGCTTTGTTGATATATTTACATAAATCATTAAAACTGAAATTTATGTTTTTTTTTTAAGTTTTATTAATTTACGGCGTTTTCCAGTTACATTTGTTAAAAAGCTGCACAGTAAGAAACATTAAGAATATTCATATAACAGTACAAATCGGTACTGAAAAATAGGCATAACTGATTCCTCAGATTTTTTCTGTACAAGTAAAATCTTTAATGCTGATTTTTGAATCGCCAGTGTTAAAAATAATTTCCGTGCCAAAATCAGAATTAAACCTTCATGCTGCAAATAAGTAAGGAGCTATATAATCAGCAAATTAAGATTACGTTTCATACACGGCTTATGACAAAAATTCATATGCTTCTTTTACATCATTTTGATGTGATGTGACAGTGCTTGGAACTGTAATTAAATATAGAAAATAAAATTTGCACAAACCTTTTACGGCTACATTTGATAATGATATATATTTTTTTTAATTTTATGGCAGTATTGATTTTCGAGGGATTATACTTCATCTTAAAGATTTTATTATTTATATAGGCTACACTCAAAGTCCAAAAAAATTACCCACCGTATGATGACCATGAAATGAACTGATGAAATAAATAATAAAATGTTCCTGAAACGTTTTTATTTTTTGGATGCGGAGAAAGTATTTACTGAATGCCACGCATATGTAACCCAAAAAAATGCAACGAAATAGCTTACAATGAATATATATAAAGGGTATACGGATTGGGATTTTCAAAGTTTCGGACGTTGTACAGACAAACGTCACCACCTCCTAAGACGATTGCTTAAGTCCACCACTGCCTAAGTATAAGTTGAAGTTTAAAGGTATGTAGTCATAAGTCTTTAGTGACCTCTCGCACTTAAGTGAAGGAAAGAAACCTACGGAAGAAATTCTGTTTACCCCTGCCAAGCGAGTCGTAAGCTATGCCCCTGACATACATTTGCGATGTTGTGCAGGTAGGCTAAAGATTAGGAGGAAGGAGCCCGCAACCGTGACAATATAAAACCATTTCCATGAAACGAAAAATTGAAGACCTCATAGATTTTGTATACGTATTGTATGAATTTGTACACTTATTTAAATCTCACAGCTTCTGTTTCAATCTTCTCACTATGATGGCAAAGATATATTAAAGTAGATCACGGTACTATTTTCATTGCAAATTATCTTGTATCGGCACGAGAATAGGTAGTATTAATACACGGATGTTTGGAAATTAATAAAATTATTCTTTTGTCGTGTGACTGTGCAAAATTTATACAATGTGATATTTTATTACTTAATGATGCCTTACATATTATTTAACAGGCTAGAACTCTACTTTCATCCAGCCTGCAATTTATTACTCAAATCCTTCCCATTTGGTTTAGTCCAACAATTTATTTTCATTGTTGAAAATCAACATGCAGCGGAATGTTCCAGGTAATGGTTCACGCGCCACAATTACATACCGTTAATTATATGACTTTCTGTACACTCATCCCCTAGGTAGGCTTTTATTATCAAATCTTATCAGATAATTAGCACGTTTTTACTCTGAGTCACTCGCCAACGCAAGTTACCCTGAATTTTAGAAACCACACAATACCAATTTTATTCCATTAGCTTATGTGTGTGTGTATATATATATGTATATATATATAGGAAGTTACAAGTCATAAATGAAAATAAAATTTGTTTTTAATTTTTTTATAATGAGATTTGAATACATGAAATACCATTTTCAAGTGTGTGTGTACATTACATTTTGTTATTATTATTACATATCGATTAAGATGTTAGCCACAAAGAAAACATTATTCTTGGCTGGAGACTCGTACACTTTCTAATTGTTGCACGTCGAAAGTACAAACAAGTTTATTTTTAAATTATCTTCATCGGCGCTATACATAGATGGTGAATGTTGTATACATGGGTGGATGGTTTATTCCTGTAACAAAAGAAAAAGGTAATTTATTTTACGTATTTCGTACAGATAAAGTCATCGTCAAACAATGTTATCATAACTGACTGTTCAGAGTATAAGCCATTTTATTACATAAAAACTCACAAAACACATTGCTTAAAAACTTGCGGTAAAGGTAGTTCACAATAAAGTGAGCACTTTCTAAACCAACCTTTGAATAATATCACTGCCCCTGCCTACATGTATTTTAACGGNGTTCACAATAAAGTGAGCACTTTCTAAACCAACCTTTGAATAATATCACTGCCCCTGCCTACATGTATTTTAACGGGACACACTGACTGGCATGCGCCCTCTAAAGTTGGTAACGATGGAGTGAAAGTAAGTTCCATATTTCAACGCAAANGTTCACAATAAAGTGAGCACTTTCTAAACCAACCTTTGAATAATATCACTGCCCCTGCCTACATGTATTTTAACGGACACACTGACTGGCATGCGCCCTCTAAAGTTGGTAACGATGGAGTGAAAGTAAGTTCCATATTTCAACGCAAANCGGACACACTGACTGGCATGCGCCCTCTAAAGTTGGTAACGATGGAGTGAAAGTAAGTTCCATATTTCAACGCAAAATTATAATTGTTAGAAAAACATTTGAGAATATTGAAATTATCTGTTTTGCTTTGTGAATTTTAAATGCATATAAGTGTAAATTAAAAAAAAATTGTAAAATAATTTTTTTAATTATTTTATAGTTTACTTGACCAACGCATGAATAATTTGATTAGGACCATAACAATGATAATTTTACATACGGCAGAAGTAAACGGAATGTGCACACACGCTGAACTTTAGCAGGGCTTTCAAAAATGCTCACTTTACCGTGAACAGTTTTTAGAGTCCTTCATTTCAACATCACAGCTGAACCGTGACTAGTGCGTGCTTTCAGATTTGTTTCTGGGCCGAAAATTTACAACTACCCACATAGTAAATTAGCATAGTTGCTTATTTTACACTGCGAGGAATAAAACTTTGCAAAATATATGTACAAATCACTACGTGATGTTTTATTTATGATACAGCTCACCACCATAAAGGTGCAAAACCAATACGCCAAAATGCAGCAGCAAAATGCTTGCTAGATATTTTTCTCACCCGAACAAAAATATTTAGAGTAATACGATGGTCACTCGCTTAAGAAAAGTAGCAGAGGTTTACGTAAGTACAATAACTCCTTCCATGGAAGCATTTTACAAACAAGTGCAACGTTGCTTCAAATGGCATTTTACACAAACATCTTGGATTCGGTTTACATGCTAGAAGAAGTTGAAAGTTATCGTTTATATCGGAGGTTTTCCGCAAAGAAAGGCAAAAAACGATAATTTCTTAAGTACTGTAGTTGGGTCCTACTCACTTGTGCACGGTCGTTACGCTATTAATCAACTTTTCGATACAACCTATAAAAAAATACTGTCCGTAGCTTCGTATATTTCAACGGAATAACCGGCTACCACACTTAAAAAGAAAACGTTCTTTGTTACATCACATTTAAGGCGTGGCGTTTAAATATTTGGCCATAGAATCCGTTCGCTTAACTGCCTGTTGTTCATGCACGTAAGAGCGAGAATTGAAATATTATTTTCATATTTGCGTTCGTAAAAATTCCACATACACATTTGAACGACACGCAAATGAACTGGTCGGACCCATGACAGTATTAACTTTACGTATTTTTAAAGGATCTAAAATGAGCCGACTAGTTTAGCCTGAACAGGGCTTTCAGAAGTGCTATATATATTATTCGGCGCTCAATGATTTATTCACGTTGGAATTTGTGCTCGAACTGATTCGGCCTCCTTGCCATAACGGGCGTTGGCCAAGAAAAATCGTTANTGCCTGTTGTTCATGCACGTAAGAGCGAGAATTGAAATATTATTTTCATATTTGCGTTCGTAAAAATTCCACATACACATTTGAACGACACGTAAATGAACTGGTCGGACCCATGACAGTATTAATTTTACGTATTTTTAAAGGATCTAAAATGAGCAGACTAGTTTAGCCTGAACAGGGCTATTATTCGGCGCTCAATAATTTATTCACGTTGTAATTTGTGCTCGAACTGATTCGGCCTCCTTGCCATAACGGGCGTTGGCCAAGAAAAATCGTTATTTTATATTTGTATCACACATAGTTCAACTTTTCAGATATTATCAGTGATAACTCTTTCTTTGCTAAAAATTTTTTTTTCCAAATCGTAATTTTCCAAGTAATTCATGTCAATGTCATAATATAACTGTTTTAGGAATTTACAAATAATAAAAATTAAATTACGTACATAAATGTGATTATTAACACTGAAAAAAATTGCCAAGAGCTGCTTCATGACATCTGTAAAATCGTAAAAGAAAATGACTTTGAAATTTAAAAAAAATTGCCATAAATAAGGACATCCTTGCATATTTTGGTTTTGTGGCCGCCCCTCAATTTTTATAAAATAACTTTCACCAAGCACCTTAAAAATTAATTAAGGTAAGACCTATTTTCCATTGTTACATTTTCTGAAAATAGTTTGGCTGATTTCATTTTTACATTAAAAAAACTGGAAAATTTGGCCTCTAAAAAAATTACTGAAGGTGTAAAATAAATGTATCCAACTTCCCCCCCTCTTTTTATATGCGGCACATATATATATTACTGTCATGTATGTTTTCTTTAATGTGTATGTGCGGTGACATACGCGTTAGAATTTTTGTCATGTCTGTGGAGTATAGTGTTCATTTTCGTGAGTATAAAGGTGTGTAGTGATTACATGCGAAAAAAGTTTGTAATCTCTCTTTAACACAATATTTTTATGTAAGTCTACGGCATTTCTCCTTTCTTAAAGAATTTATTTGACCCTTAGATGTAATTACATTTACTTTAATTAGTGTGTTGTAATCTGTGCTATTTTAGTATGTATATAATTCGTAAATATCTACGGTGGTTAAGTGGTAGACAAGTTTATTTAGCCTTAACTTAACCTCTTTAATAACGACATTATTGAATCATATTGAGTTTTTTAAATTATTTATATATTTTTTTAGTAGACATTATTGAGTTTTTTTTTATCAATCTGCATAGGTATTAATTTCACAGCGTGTTGACGTGAAGTTTAGAGTAACGGTGTACTCCTAAGTATCAGTAAAGTTGTATCGTAGTTTTACCTTGTTCACTTCTTGTCACAGGCGCAGGCACAGGTGTCGCACTTGCATCCCGGAGGACACTTGCATCCCTGACCTGCAACACGAGAAAACACTTCCTTTATACCTAGACATTCACTTTCTACTGGTGCCTGCCAACGTGCGATTAACAAGTTGGCCTAATCCCGCAGTGAACCGGGTTCAAAACTCGCTTAATCGGAGTGCATATTTTCGCACTTGGAAAACGACGAAAGTTATCTGTTTTGTGAGTATTCCTGGGGTAATCTTACTTCCACCACCAGTGTGCTCCTTTAACCTCCCCATACATATGTCTTATTTACTTCCAGCTAATGTCACACCGGACTTACGGCTCATAACCCCAAAAATTGTTTATTTATACGACCTGTCCATAATATGTATAAAATAAATGAGAAAGAGGGAAGGTCCTTANTATTTTCGCACTTGGAAAACGACGAACGTTATTTGTTTTGTGAGTATTCCTGGGGTAATCTTACTTCCACCACCAGTATGCTCCTTTAACCTCCCCATACATATGTCTTATTTACTTCCAGCTAATGTCACACCGGACTTACGGCTCATAACCCCAAAAATTGTTTATTTATACGACCTGTCCATAATATGTATAAAATAAATGAGAAAGAGGGAAGGTCCTTACGTACTTAACTAAACTAAATACACATTACTCCTAAAAACGGCTACAAAAACATTTCTCATCCTTGGTTTTAAGTATTTACTAGTGTGTGGAGTTACTTACGTTACGCTAAGTCATCCTAACACATTAAAAAATTCCTTCACTATTTCACAATCTATATCCAATATTGCAGCAATTTTTTTCTTTATACAGTGATTTATACATATCATTAAAATTACAGCAATTTGAGTATTTTCAACGTAATTAATATCCTTTATAAAATTCACTTGTGTTTCAGGCTTTCACAAGGGTTTGACTCTCAGAAAGATACAATCCGTGTTCGCTTTAGTGTTTCTGGGTGGGTTGTGGCTCTCTGTTAATTTGTACAATTAGTTATGATGGGTGGTTTATCGATGCTGTAGTGTGGCATACCGACTGGATAGTCAAAGGCCATGCTCAAACCCGTGGGAACCATCAAGTTCTCTGTTGGAAAGAGTACATGATGCATTTTTTGTAGTTTGCATGGAGCTAGCATATTTTATTCCGATGTGGGAAAATGTTGCTTTCCAAGATTTAAACGATAAACATATGAACATTGTAGGTATTTAAGAATACACACATGAATTTCATTGCGATTCATTCGACAAGCGATTACGTTAAAGTCTGTCAGTACGTATTCCTGCAGAATGTTGACTGTGGACTTTCATCATTTGGAAAAAGAAAACATATTTGAGTGATCTTCAACAATCCCCTTCTAACGATTGGTACATTGACATATTTAACCTGTTACGCACTTTCCCTATCCCTCTTTCTTTTTGACGGCTTCGTTGACCCGCCAGATATACTTACCAGGTGGGCAGCACGGCTGAGGCATGTTTATTGCTTGGTATTAGCTGGCGTTGCTCTACCTGCCCACTCAGCCTGCGACACTGGCTTTTATACTCAGGACGGCTGGCGCCCATGGTGCAATAACCGTGGTCACGTGCCCTGCCAAGTGCGCGGTTCGTTTGCTGCTCCACTGGCTATCGGTCTCAAGGCCCGTGACGCGCGTCGCACTGCAGCCATTTACCAAAACGACCAGGAAATAGTAGGTTTTGTAATCTTTCCATCAATCTTTCGACCAATCTCCCAAATCATTCCATCAGTCTTTCAAACATTCGTCAAATATTTTGGTAAATCTAGCAATCTTTTTATCAATCTTCCTATAACTCAATTAATCTTTCACAATCTTTCCATCAAACGTCCAATCTTCCCACCAGTCTTTCAATCGTTAGTCCAATATTTGGATAAATCATCAATCCATTATAAAACCATGATAAATCAATGGGTTTATCGTCTGCCCCCTATCCATACATACAAAAATATTAATTTTCAACAGTCTACACATATTTATACTTGACGACTGCACTAATGTTTTGTACTTTAGTAGTCCAGCGGTCATATAACAACTTTAAAGTAGTGAAGAGAACAAATGATACGACACGCAAAATAAAGACAAGCCATTATTTTATAAAAAGTGATTATTTTGCCTATTAAAAATTCATAAGAAAGCAGTTCGTCACATCATGCGATATAATCCCTAACCTTCAGTTTTCTAGTGATTGAAGGTATCTCGTTAATGTGCGAGAAATCACATTGTTGAAAAGCGATCAAATGTCTGAGTCTATAAACAATTTCATTGGGGTTTTCGTGAAATATGTATTCGGTGTTCTTGTCGTCTTCTATCTTCTTCAGTTGACGTGTGGAAGTCGACTTGTTGGAGAGATGTTTGAGTACATCAGGAAAAACGCCATCACCTTCATAATGAAAATTGTCTTCATTATCGTCTTAATCACCTTTATCTACTACAGCACCAAGTTTCCTTTTCTTGTCAGCAGAATTCGTCTTCGCAGATATTAGTATCGCATTTTTTTTTTAAATCTCTGTCCAGTTCACATGCCTATAAATAAAGTTTATATTTCATACGAACCGGTTGTATGACAAGCTGAAATTCGCATGTATTAACCATAGTTCCCTCATTCTGGTCGGTCCGCGACCATATTTTCCCCATGTTGGATTTCAGTGACCTTCACCGTGGCCATTAACTTAGTGACTTTAACCTTAAAAATAAAATAAAACAAATGAAAAAAAAAACAGTGTATAAAAATTTTAATAGATGTTTATAAATTTTGAAATTTTTTTGATTAATTTGTATTGTTTTTAAGAAACATTTTTTTGAAGAATGAGGAATGTTTTTATAAAACATTTTTTGAGTAATGATTTCATTTGTTAAGTAACTTTTTGAAGAATATTTTTGAGGAATGAGGAATGTTGTTAAGGAAATTTTTGAGGAATGAGGAATATTTTTGAGAAATGAGGAAACATTTTTGAGTAATTTTTTTTGAAATATTTTTCATAACTGATAGGTTGGCGTGATCATTTGGTACGGCCCTTTGGTATGGTCATCCCTGGTTGAGATGTTTTGCGAAATTTTTGTGGAGAGTTTAGCAACTAGATTCGTACTAGGGGACTTTTTTTTAGTTTGGTCGTCATCTATTGTTGGTACATATGGATGGTCTTGACCATTGCTCTAATCAGTTTGACAGGAGTTAGACTCGGCAGAAGTATGTCTGTAAGATTCAGTCTTGGGTGGAGTCAGTCCTGGGTGGATATAGTCTTGGGCGGATCCAGCCTTGGGTGGAGTTTCAGTCGTCCGCTAATTGGTTTACTCGGTTTTATGAACCTTCGTAATGGCCCTTTGATATGGTTCTTTGCTATCGTTCTTTCGAATGGTCTGCTAGTAATGGTTAGTCTGTATGAGTGGTCGACTAGTCTGCATGATCAGTGATTATGGTTTGCTGATCTTGATGGCAGTTAATACTGGTCTGCTGGAGTGGTCGTTTGGTATTGCTAGTTCGTCTGGTTTGCTGATGTGGTTAGTTGGTATATATTATAAATATTTATAACTGGTATTGATGGATTATATGGTTGGCTTGTATGGGCGCTTCACCTGGTTTGTCTGGCATGAATGGTTCGTATGGCTGGCTAGTATGGTCAGTTCATATGGTTATTTGGTATAGCCATTTCAATTGTTAGGTTCCTTTGATTGGATGTTACTCTTCACCAACTATTGGAAAACATTGTGTCAAATAGGCTTATAAATGAACTAGACCATAGTCCGATATATCAAGATAATTCGTTTTATGATGAGATTGTAATCTCTGAGTTTCAAGGGCCTATCTAAAATGGTTTGCGAATAGCCTCGACGACGATGTAGGCATGAGGAGGATGATTGCCAAGGAGGAGGATTACTGAGGAGGATTACTAAGGATTGCTGAGGATAGGCGAGGATTGCAGAGGAAGATTGCAGAAAATTACAGAGGATTACGGAGGATTGGTGAGGATTCTGAAGGATTGGAATTGATATAAATATTGGTGTCTGGTAAGATAACGTTATATATGCCTGTTAATCGCCCTAGCTGCTCTCGTTCTTTCCAAGTCTAAATTTTTTTACCCAAATGGTTTGCGAATATCATCGACGACAACATAGGCAGTTCAGCTGGAGTCAACGATGGTACCATCAAAGATGAAATCGGGATGTTGGTCGTATGCATGCTATTAATTGAACATTTCATCTTTATATCTAGACTCCAATAGCTCGCTGGTCCAAACTGGTATTCGAAATTTTAGGTGGAGTTTTTACTTTAGTGAGGAAATTTATGTGTGGTTAAATTACGAGCACTCTTGATAATACTTTGCAGAATTTTATGGAAGATATGAGTATATAAAATAACGTCCCAGAGTGAATGCTGAAAAGTTAGGGAAGAGAGTGCGATGTGTCACCTCTCGCGATAGACGAAGAACTGTGATGTGGCACAACTTACTTTGGCTAGATTAACTAACTGCAGAAAATGAGACGACATGCGATTAATGACCAATCACGAGCGAGTAACGTCATTTCATTGTGAAATCGCTACAGCAGCCTAGTGGTAGTGTCGATGGTTGAGACCTAGTGTGTAAAAGGTGGGAGATTAATGAGGGCAAGGAGTCGAACAAATGAGAGTAATAAGGAGGTTTAATAGAAGCCCATAATTCAGTTAGGGTGTTGTTGGGTTGTTAGGGGGGTGGGGTAGGGGAGCAGTCAACTATATAGTCAATTGAATATAGTGGTGTAGTGTAAGGGTAAGAGAATAATTGCGAGATGGTAAATAGGCTAAATTAATGGATGAGACGGGAGGGAGTTACTTTGGGAGTGGAGTGGTATGGGGTGCCAAACATAGGCGAGAGACAAACTCCAGCAATGCAAACAAATGCAAAACGATAAAAAAAAACAAGATGGCTGCTTTCGACTGAATAGATAGCGAAGTGATCAGTGGAAGGCATACGATATATGAACGAAGACGAGGGAAGTGTTGTTAAGGAGTTAGATGAGGGACGTATGTTGGGATATGGTTGTTTGTGAGAATGGCGAGGGGTGTTCAGGAAGGTGGGTTTGGGGTGGATGTGGGGTGGAGTTGAGAGGGGAATGTAAAGACAATGTGATTGTTTGGCGAGTGTCAATCGTCTGCTGAATGTGATGCTATGGANGGAGTTGAGAGGGGAATGTAAAGACAATGTGATTGTTTGGCGAGTGTCAATCGTCTGCTGAATGTGATGCTATGGAAGCCTCCGGAAATGTAGGTTTTTAAAATAAATTTGTGTAAATTTTTTTAATTTAGAAATGTTTAAATAATTGTAATTTTTTTGTAATTTTTTAAACATAAAAAAATATTTTTTGGCAATTTTGAAATTTTTTGGGTTTAAGGTCAAACAAGGTCATGGGCACGGGGTCAAGGGCATGGACGTGAGGTCAAGGTGAAAGTCACTCAGATCCAATGTATGGCGGTTGGGTGACGTCATAAAATGGCGGGTGGTCGGCGTGTAGCGCCTGTCCCCCGACCTCTTATGACCGTGCNGGAGTTGAGAGGGGAATGTAAAGACAATGTGATTGTTTGGCGAGTGTCAATCGTCTGCTGAATGTGATGCTATGGAGGCCTCCGGAAATTTAGGTTTTTAAAATAAATTTGTGTAAATTTTTTTAATTTAGAAATGTTTAAATAATTGTAATTTTTTTGTAATTTTTTAAACATAAAAAAATATTTTTTTGGCAATTTTGCAATGTTTTGTGTTTAAGGTCAAACAAGGTCATGGGCACGGGGTCAAGGGCATGGACGCAAGGTCAAGGTGAAAGTCACTCAGATCCAATGTATGGCGGTTGGGTGACGTCATAAAATGGCGGGTGGTTGGCCTGTAGCGCCTGTCACCCGACGTCTTATGACCGTGCTCTATATTTATACAACTAAGGTATAACTAAATGTCCCACTTGTAGAGGATAATTAAAACTGTGATTGGTATTGTAAATTTATAATTTTTTGAATGCACTTTAATTTGTTTTTATTTCTTGCAAATTCATNTATTTATACAACTAAGGTACAACTAAATGTCCCACTTGTAGAGGATAATTAAAACTGTGATTGGTATTGTAAATTTATAATTTTTTGAATGCACTTTAATTTGTTTTTATTTCTTGCAAATTCATGAAGATTTAACCCCTGAAACCCCACCTTCGCACGCGACTCTGATAAAGTTCAAGAAGAGCGATTGACGATTAATTTTGTTTTTTTTTCTAACAATGCTACTGCTCTCTACAGAACACGAAGAAGAAAGAAAGACCGAAGCCAGAAAATTGAAAAATTCTTTTCTTTCTATAGGAAGTACCATATAAAGGTTTATCATTTGGGTGTGTATAGCGCCTAATACGATATTGTATGTTCTTAAAATCACCAATATCGCTATCAAATTCGCTACCGAATGTTCCCTTTATTCATTTGCGAACAAGGGTTCAAAACGCACTAAAAACTTCAATGATAACCAATGATAACAAGCTTAAGGCAACCTTTCAACTTTATGGGAGTCAATTCAGGCACTTTTACAAGTAAAAAATATATCTTTGACAAAAAATATTTTTTTTTTTAAGAATAAAATTGGAAATGGCAAAATATTAAAAACACTTTAACAATTTGAAATTTTTATGTTAAGGTAAATTACTAAAATACCAGGATATATATTAGTTCAAACATAGATAAATGCATCGCATCACGAAACGAGATTCCTTATGATTGGCGACCTAGAGGTGTCGTCACAACTTAGGAACACACACACTAGAACCACATACACTAGAACCTCACGAGACAGAACATTCTAACAAAAACCAGTTCTGTGTTATGTTATTCTAATGCAGGACATTTCATTGATGTGTGTTTCTAATGTATGATGGTTTTTAAGCTTGTGTTTCTTTTGTACGGCCAATCTAACATCTGTGTTTCTGCTGTATGATCGTTCTAAGCTGTGGATTTCGGTTGTACCGTTCTAGAATGTGAATTTCGATTTTACGACCTTTCTGACAGGTGTGGTTCTTCTATATGTGGTTATAAATTGTGTGTTTCTTTTGTGTAATCGTTCTAGCATCTTTGGTTATGTTGTACGACCGTTCTTAAGTGTGATATTTCATTGTACGACGTTTCTAACGTATGCTGACCTGCAATATGTGGTTTTAAATTGTATGTCTCTGCCGTACGATAGTTAATCTGAGTTTCTTTTGTATGACTGTTCTAACACTTGTGTTTCTCTGGCGTGACTGTTGGGTTGTCTGTCTTTGTAACGAATATTGATTCTCAGTTGTGGGTTTCTGTTTTATTATAGTTGTAAGAAGTGAAATTTCTAAATAATATGGTCTCGTTTGTTTATTCTATTATCTAGTAGTTCGAGACTGTATGTTTCTAATTTATATGTGGTTACCTGTGACCTGAAACCATTTCCAAGATTCCTGTGTCATATATTGTAAAACGTTTGTGTCGACTGAGAATAGACCTGCCTCTAAAAATTACAAAATTTTAATATTCGCTGAGTTAGTGAAACTCAACACTTTGCCAGGAAACTCAGTTATTTTAGCTTGCTTACAGCTCTGCTTTTACTTCTGAGAGCTGACCGGTGAGTGGGTTATGTAAGTTGCCAACTTGCATCGAACTGTATCTGAAAACGCCATGCACATCAATGTCTTACATGGGATTCAAATCCAAAATATTTTCATTCGAATGCAATATCTGTGCGACCTCAGCTCTGTAGTACGTCTCTCAACTTGTTTGGATAATGTGTTAAGTCTTCTACATTTGGCCACCTATAGCTTGGACTATATCGCCAATTGCAGTGTACTCATAATATAACGTTACCCGAAAGGAAGTGAGTTAAGAAACACGTTTGGATAAATGCGACTCTCCCACGTGATTGGTTGCATCGAGGTAAGAAAAATCCGTTTTCAGTAGAGCTTTTACAACTGGACGATTGGACGACATGAAATGGGGCGCACCCCTGTGGTTCAAACTGCTCTCTACATAGCACTCGTGGTGGAAACAGTTGAAAGTTATGCGCTGACAAAATCTATCCGAAATCTTTGCAAGTTAACCGAGGTTATGTGTTGAGTTTTTTTTAACGCAAGTGAACTACAATAAAAAAATAATGTATCATTTTGTATCACGATGACAAGAGAACTGTGGANCTTTTACAACTGGACGATTGGACGACATGAAATGGGGCGCACCCCTGTGGTTCAAACTGCTCTCTACATAGCACTCATGGAAACAGTTGAAAGTGTATGCGCTGACAAAATCTATCCGAAATCTTTGCAAGTTAACCGAGGTTATGTGTTGAATTTTTTTTAACGCAAGTGAACTACAATAAAAAAATAATGTATCATTTTGTATCACGATGACAAGAGAACTGTGGANATTTTTTTTAACGCAAGTGAACTACAATAAAAAAATAATGTATCATTTTGTATCACGATGACAAGAGAACTGTGGAGGTTAACTAGTGAAATAGATTTTTTGTGTAACAATATAAGGTAGCGGCATTGTAAAACACAATTCTTAAATTCTTTGTACTCCAACAAATAACGGGAAATAAGTGTTCAAAATTAAATTATTTGTTAACATACATTAAGGTTAACGTTTTCTTGAATTTGTAAGGTAAGTAGCTATTCCTTTTTCAAAAACGGTAAGTTGAATCTTAATAAAAAATTTTCATTTATAGATGTAGTTCGCTGATCGTGTGTATTATTTCATTAATGTTGTGAATGTCAGTTAGTTACCTTGAAATTAATTTCGAAACCTAAATGCATTTACATTAGAACATGTAAACTACTTGAAATATTTGTAAATTGAACCCTCTTCTTTTTCTGCAGTTCTGTATTGATTTTTACACCTCACGGCTATAATCCAACACATTACAGACTCTACGCGCAGACATTTTTGGTAATGCTGGAGTGTGTTTAAGAACTGCAGCCTATTCGACCTCGCCACATGAAAATGATTTCGTAACGAATACGACCACTGCGAACGATTTGTTTTAAGATTATGTTCATATTTCATGTATTAAAAATAAATTCAATTTACATATNATACGACCACTGCGAACGATTTGTTTTAAGATTATGTTCATATTTCATGTATTAAAAATAAATTCAATTTACATATCCTTAGAAAAAGTGATATGTTACTTCTAACACATTTTGTATCCGACAATAGTAGCAGGCATTATTTCAGATGTTATAATTTACGAATACATATAGGTTTCCAGTATACGATGTCAGTTATACAAAGCTTAACATTTACAATAAATATTTATTTATTTAGTTATTTAGCAACAGCTAAGAAAGTTGAGCCATACGGTCTCTTCGACAGCGAAAATAAACTTCTTTTTATGCTATACCATGCCCATGTAAANATAAGAAAGTTGAGCCATACGGTCTCTTCGACAGCGAAAATAAACTTCTTTTTATGCTATACCATGCCCATGTAAACAAAACGTAACGTCACTTATTGATAATATTGTATAGAAACAGGTACGTTTAATGTGATTGCATTGCACGTGCTAATTTGTATGTGCTTGATGACAAATGTTTGTTGGTTACCTTCATAGTTGTTTCACAGGGTTCTTGTAGTAAAATAATTCCCTTTATTGTTAAGTTTACACTTGAAGTAATTTTTAAAAGAATGTCTAATTAAAGGCAGAAATACTAACTGCTAAACTTGACGTATTCTGCATCCCTATATTTTATTCGTCAGAACACACGCTCTGGCGAAGCTCGCAGGCGGACGACCGCANCAATTGCCCAATAAAAATAATCATTAAACGAGGAATAAATTCCAAGAAAGTTAAGTTTTTGAATTGATACGCATCTTACAACCCTGTTTAATATAATAATGTTCCCACTGATCTGACTAGAGCAACTGCTGTCAAATAGCAAAAAATGGCATCCAGAAACAATTATTTGCACATAATTCATGAGATTTTTGAGATTGCAGAATAGTGTTTCAAGCCACAAACATAGATAATAAAATATTGTGTGTGTTTATATATGTATATACTTCGTAAAATGGGCTGTTACAAAGTTATAGCTTTTATTTATGTTAGAAATTGAAGATAGCTNGCTTTTATTTATGTTAGAAATTGAAGATAGCTTAAATTTCCATGTGTTATACCAAATTCCGATGTTCAGTTCAATGTATTTTTGCAGCCAAGTATATAATGTTTTAGCATTTTCTTAGAAGTTATGTGTTTCATTATGGATGTGTAGGTATTATTTTGGGTTGCAGTTTCATTTTAATTCGAAGTGAGATGAAAAATATTAGATAATAGCCTTTTAAAATATTGATTTACGTAATTTACCGCCGCTTTCTTATATCGTAAATCGAAGAGGCGCCTGAAAAATGTCCACACACGTGACAAAATGCACACAACTGTCGTGAATATCCCAGCAATGTTTAATTTTCACTGCGTAAATAGTTTGGAATGACATGGACATGATTGANTACAACTGTCGTGAATATCCCAGCAATGTTTAATTTTCACTGCGTAAATAGTTTGGAATGACATGGACATGATTGAAATGCTGCTTATAGTGGAATAGTACAACGTTGAACAGCCCAGTGTTGCGTTATTACTCAAGAAAGTTCAGGTGAATAGTGGCCGCGGCGTGTCTTATCCGTATGTCAGCGTTCTGTGCGCACGTTTAACCCCCCTCCCAACAGCAAAGTTCACACCCGCCACATCGCCTTCGTGTGACATAGTGACGTCAGTNGCGCACGTTTAACCCCCCTCCCAACAGCAAAGTTCACACCCGCCACATCGCCTTCGTGTGACATAGTGACGTCAGTAGGCGTATACGTGTGTTGCGGTCGACGTAGAAGTAAATATGCCGACGAAAGGAGATGAGTAAAAACTGTGCGAACTGCACGAGACCCGTCACGAGGTAGCACGAGAACAAACAAGGACAGCTGAAAAGCTGAAGAAGGAGAATGAATGGGAGTAGGTGCGCTGGGTGTCCTATGTCACCCAACTTTATAATTCTGACTCATTGACGCTTGTTCATTTCTCACATAAATGCATACATTTCCCAGGATGTTTCGGTAGAAGTAACTAAAGCGAGCCTACTATTCAACAATCTTGAAACGAAGAAACTTAAATCGACAACCTACGTCCACAAAAACTTGAAGGGACACCATAATAAACAGACAAGAAATATGTAATTATGTCCTAATAGTTCGGACGTAAGAAGCTTTGCTGTCTAGTGAGAACAAGATCATCTTTCAAAAACTGCAAATCTTGAGATAACAAAAGCCATCTTAAATAACAGACACATTAAGATTCTGCATGCATTTAATATACACATAAAATAAATCAATAACATTCGAGAATGTTCTTATTTCTCTGGATGAGTGGTGATATTCATTAGTATGAGAAAATGAGCACGAAGAACATATTTTCTGAAAACGGAAAATTCCCGAAAGCAGGAAACACAAAACATCTTCTAAACTTGCACTGGGCAGAAAATAAACTACTTTATATCTGTGCCTAATATTTCCAACAAACAAATTATGACTCTTATATTTTGTATACGTCTTCTATGAATGTGAATACCTACGTACATCTCACAGATTTTGTTTAAATTATCTCACTATGATGGCCCGATACACTACAGTAGATCACGGTATTTTTTTCATTGTAAATTATTTTATATTGGCACGTGAAATATGTTGTTTCATTTACCTGTATGTTTAGAAAACAGTAAAATTGTGCNATTATGACTCTTATATTTTGTATACGTCTTCTATGAATGTGAATACCTACGTACATCTCACAGATTTTGTTTAAATGATCTCACTATGATGGCCCGATACACTACAGTAGATCACGGTATTTTTTTCATGGTAAATTATTTTATATTGGCACGTGAAATATGTTGTTTCATTTACCTGTATGTTTAGAAAACAGTAAAATTGTGCNGGTAAATTATTTTATATTGGCACGTGAAATATGTTGTTTCATTTACCTGTATGTTTAGAAAACAGTAAAATTGTGCTTTCGTCGTGTGATTGAGGAACATTTATACAATATGATATTTTATTACTTAATGACGCTGTACATATTAGTATTACGTAACTTTTTAACAGGCTAGTACTTCACGTTCATCAAACATGCGGTTTATTACTCAAACACTCCCTATTGAGTTTGGTCGACAATTTATTTTCATTATTGATAATTAACGCGCAGCGGAATGTTTCAGGTGGGGAATCAAGTGCCAAATTGACACATGAGTTCATCGAGGCTGCTATTAAGCAGTGGTACCAATGTGGCATAGTACTCTGGGTGCACTGTTTCTGCTACTTCTCGAGCACATCGCACTTGGGTAGGTGTGGGTGGAAACGTCTGACAAAATTTATTTTCTGGTGATAAATGTGGTTAATTTCTCTGTGGGGTGTTGCTCTTCTAATGTCAGTTTGCTTTGCACTTGAAGTGACGTGAATGCTCCTCCAAAGTGGCACTGGAATGCATGGAGGAACTCATCACACTGTAGACCGTAGTGATTGATATACTGCCACCAGGAACGAGCTTCTCTGGAGAGTTGCGCTCAGACTCAGCTATGGTCCATACGGTATAAGAAGGNATATACTGCCACCAGGAACGAGCTTCTCTGGAGAGTTGCGCTCAGACTCAGCTATGGTCCATACGGTATAAGAAGGACACTTTCTGACAGTCAGTGAGTGGCAATTTAACATTTACGAAACAAACAAAGTGCCATTTACAAAATCCTGTATC